>DWQX01001472.1:0-27784 GCA_018245475.1 Pharmacophagus antenor | reverse complement strand
GCTTCACCATCTATGGTCTCAATGTCACTTAATATATGTGACACCGAAGCCAAGTGTTAGACAATAACCGATAAAAAATATATAGATTTTTTATGTAGATAAGTTCTATTAAATAATACAACTTATATTTTTATATTTGTATATTAAATTAGGTAATGGAGTTATATTTATTAAAAAAGGAAACATGACAATCAATGTCCTCTACTCAGCAATGAAATAGTAATATATTGTAACTTTGTAAACATAACTATAAAATCGTTTTGCTGTACTCTTCTTTCAAAGCAATACATTTTTAATGTTCATTCATTTGGTGTTACTTGTACAAAGAGAGATTGTCGTTGCGTCGCACTATTTTGCATTGTTATTATGTGAAATAAAGGCGACTGAGTTTTGAACTGTGCATTTCGCCTTTATGATAATTCAGTTTGTAACTTCCGCACCCGTCCACTTCGCCGCTGCCAAAGGCTCTGCGCGGAAACGAAGCCCTCTTCAATATCCGATGCTTTGTACTCTCAGATATCGCTTTGAATAATAAGATGTGTAACGGTGGACGCTCCTGATATTTTATGTAAAAATACTTAAATATTCTTTAATTCACAATCTGACAATACTGTAACATGTTTTGGTATAACCTATTACTATGTTATATTTATTCATGTCTTTTTATTTATTAGTCTATGCTAAGAATGATTTATAAATGTCATGTCAATATCGTATTCCGTTTGAAGTATTTAAATTTGTAAACATAATTCATTTTTAGTGTCCCGTAACCAAAAGGTGACAATTGGAATCCTACCGCTAAGCCTCCAACGTCCGTCTCTTTGTCAGCGGACCCTATCTCATCGGCTGTAATAGGTGCCAATCTGATACTCTCTTGGCCATTATTTTTAAATTCATATTTCTCGAAGGAGAAAACATATAAAAAGTATAAAACCGTATTTCATTTTATAGGAATTAAAATATAATATTGTGACAATTACTCAGTAATTTAGTTTTTTCTTTTCAATTAATTGGACCCTATGGAAGCGTAGCCATGACCAAGCTTTGCGAAGTACGTATGTAAATAACGTTGGTACATAATATTTGCATGGCACGAAATACAGTAGTTAGTGGATCAAATAGGGATTAAATTAAGCAATAATACCGGTATTAGGCATCGCTAGAGTTAATCTCGTTCCAACGGCACGCGAGCGTCGAATCCGAGACGTTTGATATCTGATCGTTAAATTGCCACGTTATGTGTTCCTAGGGAGCATTAGGTCCGCTATAAACCATTGCCGTGACTGTTTTATGGCTTACGGGCAATTGCTCTGTTACGCGGAGGATACAGTAATGTTAAGCATTTTATATCTAATAATAATATAAGGTTAATAGTAATATGTACTATACGCTAAGTTTAACAATAATTTGGGACCCCGACAAGTTGCCATATTAAAATTGTAACTAATTAACTAAAAATTTGATTTCTTCGTATAAAATGTAAATAAGAAATATGTTTCAAAGAATGGGATAAAAACAATGTAATTTTTCTTTTATCATATTGGGTTGTTCGGAAAATAATTTCGTTTTTTCCCGACAGAGGATTTAGTTTTTTTTTTTGCACCTAACTTTACACTTACGCCGTATAATATTATATGCTTTGAGAGCTCATATAGCAAGGCTTGTGTGTGAAAAATTCCAATTAATTCTACGAATTATTTTTTGGTCGGTGCCATTTTAAATAAGGAGAGCAATAAGCAGCTTTTTCGACATATCTTACTGTTTTACTACAGAAATGGTAAAAATGCTGTCAAGCCAGAAAGAAATTGACCGATGTGTATGAAGGAGTGTTGACAGTACGCCAGTGCCAGAATTGGTTCGCTAAATTTCGATCAGGCAATTTTGATGTAAAAGATGCTCCACGTTCGGGAACGCCGGTTGAAGCTGTTAAAGACGCGATAAGGCATTAGTTGATGCGAACCGGCGAATAACAACACGTGAGATTGGATTGAGGTTAAATTTATCAAATTCAACAGTTTATGACCACTTGAAAGACCTGGGATTATCCTCGAAGCTCTATGTATGGGTTCCCCAGGTTCTCACAGAGAGAAATCTGTATCGCCGCATTGACGTTTGCGATTCTCATCGCAAACGTCATGAAAATGATCCGTTTTTGAAGCGCATCATCACTGGGGACGAAATTTGGGTTGTATACAACAACGTCAAACGCAAGAGCTCATGAAACAAAAACTATGAAACGGCTTAAACCTTTACGTTTGGTGAGATTGCAAAGGAATGGTTTTTTTGAGCATTTAGAGGATAACACAACGATTAATTCAGAAGTCTCATGTCATCAGCTGTTCAAACTGAATGGTTCACTTCAATAGAAAAGGTCAGAACTAATCAACAGGAAAGGTGTAGTCTTTCACCAAGACAACGAGAGACCCCTCACAAGTTTGGTCACTCGCCAAAAGCTTTGAAAGCTTGAACGAGATACAATGCCACACTCAACACATTCTCCCGACCTGGCACCATCCGATTATTATTTGTTCCGGTCACTCCAAAATATTTAATACGGTAAAACCATCACCTCAAACCAGGAGGTTAAAAACCACCTCGATCAGTTTTTTGTCAGCAAAGATCAAATATTTTATTAGCATGGAATTATGCTACTACTATATATAATTTATTTATTTTATTATTTTTATACGAAAACTGTTTTTCATTTCCACAAAAAAAAAAACTAAATTACTTTCCGAACAACCCAATATTATGAAATTACACACTCATATTATACCTTTAATTAAACATTGAACATCAGTGTATTATTTATATTTATATTAGGACATTATGTTTACATTTTGTATTTCACAATATGACTTTAGCAAGTGTGTTTGGACTGTAGTATAAAGTCCAGTATCAACTGCGCATCATGCAGTATATTGTGGAATGACTATCAAGTATAGATACATGTATCACCAATTGACAGAATGCGTGGCAAGAATGTTGTTATGACGAGCTACAATTGTTCCTTCATTCAACTTCGTTACGCTTGAATTCGTTCTTGTTCCTCTGACCTATGTTTATAATCGAATTGCGTACAATCTGTGACGCCATTTATTAAATTGTACGTGGCGTAATATTATATCGTGCGAGCGGTAAAATATTACGCCACGTACACTTGCGGTAAGTAAAGAAATTTTTTTTTTCTTCATTGATATTATGATTGAAAAAGTTATAATTATTATGAAAATGTTTCTTTACTTTTTTTAACAGAATAACCAGAAGTTAATATTTAACGTGTTTTCTTTTATAGGCAGAGTAAGCGAACAAGCGAGCAGTTCACGTGAAGGAAAGTGATCACTGTCATCCGTAGATAGCCGCAACACTTAGGTAGTCGCGGCTGCGGTGCCGACTTTTAAGTAGGGAATAGACTCTTGAGACGACTATACCAAACTAAAGTATTATAAAAATAAAATGTTGTTTATTTATTTTCATTCGTATCAAATTTAAAAAAAATATGTTATTTATTGATACATCATTTATGTTAAACAAAACACAAAGTAACGCTTAATTAAATAAATTTTGACATTATTATTTATGACGTTATGATATTTAATAATATGTAATTCATGTGCATACAGGTTTGATATTTTTATTAGTCCTAGATGCGAATTGCTAAGAAGTTTATGAAATCTATTATTTAACTATAAAACTGAATTATTTGTGTGACCTTAAGAAAATTATAAATTATGTTTAAATGCATGCTGACGGAGTGCAAATTTATAAGCTTATAAAAGATTTTATAGCGCGGCAGTGCGGTTTTGGCGTTTCAATAAAACGTTATATCTATATACACAGCCTTAAAAGCGAGAGTAGATAGATCTTCTTTACTAAATAGGGATAAACAACCACTGTGTTATGTTTTGTTTGGATGTAAATTTCAAAAATGACCAAAAATAGTTATTAATGAGATCCGACCAGCTACAAAATTTTGAGCACATCGATTATGAAATACGTAAACCTCTACCTACGCTTTATGGCATAAATAGTGGCCGGTATTTATAATTATGCTCTTGTTTAAAACTCAAATGATCCTCGACAATATCTGTGAATACCCACTTTTAAGAACATCATGGGATGTACACTACAAACACCTGTGTTATGATATTCATTATTTGAAATTTATTTAAGGTTTTTTTAAATGGTAGCTTAATCTTATCACACGAGTTAGAACAGTAAATGATAAGTGTTAGTATTAAAATCATCGAAAAGTAAATAATATTATTGATAATAGTTACTTCAATGATGCCTTTCCTATCCCGATGTCTACATTAGCTAGTTCGAGTATGGGTAAACACTTCTAATATAACAATATTGGTGGAAGAAAAATTAGAGCACCGACCACACGTCAGTAAATACGGTGCCAGTTTTATATCTGATCGAATTTGGTTCTAAGGAAACATTAGGTAGGTTAATACAACGCTACCGTGACTGGTTTCCCGCACGCGATGAATTTCACTACTACTGGGAATTCACTACTTTTATGTGCTATAATTTTTAGGTCCAAGGGTCACGACATCATGAGTATGTATAAATCAAAGTCTTTGAATTTACGAATAATTTTGTTACAAAACAGATATGAAATATTTCTATTATATATTAAATAGGAAATATACCAATCCAGGTATCCAATAAGAAAATGAATCTTTGAAATTTTTCCACTAAGGAGGGAAATAAGAGGTACAGATTTCAATAAAACTATTCTGCGAGTTAATTTACATAAAAACTGCTACACATACGGGAGGGATATTAATTTTAATATTAAATAAACATACCATCACGGACCTACAGTAGTGGGTGGGTGAAGCTATTTTGTAATATTTAGGTTTTTACGAAACCCAACGGAAGCCAAAATTACGCGTTCGTTCGACGTTCGGTCAGCAAATTGAATTGTTTTCGATTGTGTTTTATTAAATTATTTCACAACAACACCTTCCGCTCGGCCCGTGCGGACATCGAAAGATAAATAAAATTCAATTCAATGTGGATATGTTGGCGTTTAAACTGGTTATTTTAACAAAATATTGTTCATTGTTCTATTTAAGGGAATTAAATAAATGTTTATATATTTTATAGACAGTGTTTTCTTCTATAACCAGCAAATAGTACTTTATAAATAAATGCATCTTTATACTGTTTATGTATGAGAATTTAAGAATTAATAGTTAAGAGATAACATTGTATACATAAACGTTCGCAAGGACAGGTTCGCCTATAAAATATTTATGACACGTTAATGTTGTATCTGTAAGGCATTCAAAGCTTATCTTTTACATAGTATATAGTAGTCTTTTATTAATAGATGATTTGAATACAGCTTGATGTTTCTTCGAATTCAATATGTTATTAAATGATTTAGGTTTCTGGAAAAACAAGGATCTCGATTACATGCTTAAAGTTTAAAAAACGTTTCAACTGTTTTATTTACTGCTTTATATATTTAGGCGAAGTTGAAACTAGTTGGAAGAGTAATAAATCCACAACACAGCCTAACGTAGCGTAATCTTTATACAAAGTTTAACTTTTTTGGTACAAGCGCCCTTTGAGCGTCGTCACTTATGCCCATAGAAATGACCGTAGTCAATCATTTGTAATGAAATTACCTAATGTCATAATTTTACAAATAAAGTATTATGCTAAACAAAACAATACTCTTAATACCACATGCGTTATTTGTAGCTTTATTAATAAAAGAAATTTACATAAACCAATATTATCGGTCATGGAATGTATGCTGGATATATCCGGCGCCCGACGTTTCGAAAGGGTTAAGTAGTGACGCAAACTACTACGCCTACGATGTTGTTAATATCTCACGTCGGCGCACATCCCAGGCCCATACGCTGACATCAGGTCACGGAAGAAGAATGTTGTTTAATTTCCCCAGCCTTTGTAAACTTCAGTTTCTTTCAGCTTTAAAACCGTTGAATAATGAGAAAGTTGCTTGGTACGCCTCTTGTGTTATGGAGCACATATGGTCGTATGAAATTTTATGTTCATAACGCTAAAGTCGTACTGCAGTTGATAAAAAATGCAAATTAATTTGAATAACTTCATAAAATGAAGATAATAAAATGGTTGTACATCTGCATGTTTTGAACTGTGAATAGTAAGTGCTGCAAAGACTATCCATATCCGAAGAGTTATTTATCACATTTTACTCTTTTCGCAGCGGATCAGTCTTGAACTAATTTCATTCTCGTTATCTTGAGAAGAATCACGACAGAAGTCATTGCTACAGGTGAACAAAAGTAAAGTCAATACTATAGTGGTAATTGACGCTATCCACCCCGTAGTAGCCACTGTGGCCAAAAGTATTATAAAGTAATCTTGTTGTCTTTGTGTTTTAAAATAGAAACACAAAGGCAATAATAGTTAAGCTGGTATTTCGTAGTAAAAGATCCTGATGCCCAAACCTTCACTTGGATGATTTATATATACAAGAAACTAGACATTGTGAATGCTGGTAAATCTTGAGTGGATGCCGTCAAAATAATTAGGTGACATAATTCACAACTGGGTGCCAGTGGAGTATAATATAGGTCTGTTAGTGAAGAATATGATAAATAGATTACAATAAGCAGAACAATAACTAAACACATCGTGGTAAACTCATATTTTTTATGTCTAATATTTATTAATCAAATCATGTCTTTGTTAAGAAACTGGTTTACATTAAAGTTTGTTTTTCATTAAACGCTCGTTGTTTCAGTAGCGGAGGTAATACATCGGCTATTCTAATTTAGCGACACAATAGACGTCGGCCCAGTTTTAAAATGTCGCCAACGATTGCAATTTCGGGTTAGAATTGTGTGGCATGCAAATGTAATAAAACTTGAAATTGGAACAAGCTTACTTTTTAAAATTGATTTTAATACTTTTGTTGGAGTCTATAAGGTTTATAGAGAATATATTTCATCTATTAACTTATTTCATTACTCACCTAATACATTAATACTTACAATAACAAACCATATGTATCTTTATATAATTTCAGTAGGTCCTTTATTATTACTTAATAAGTCTGAAGTTATGTTTATTTCATTTCATTTGTACTTATTAATATATATATATAAGTATAAGTATTAAAGTATTAGCAACTGTATTAAACCTGTCATACAGCAAATGGAATTTAATCTGTATAAGTTCAGATTAAGCGGCGCTTCTTTCACTTGATTATTTCTGGATTTTGGACTAAAATTTTAAAATTATTAAACATAAGTACTGTAAAAGCACTAGCTACTGACTTGTACATTAAAATCAGATCGCAAGGTGTAAATAACAGAAAAAGACTCAAATGCCTTTGTATGCCACACCTTCACACTGAGCGATGATCCATCAAAATATTTGTGTATACTTTCCTTTAATAAATATAATTTTGTTCAATATACATTTGAAAGCCTGGCTTTATTATTAAAAATAATGTATTAAACATTCTAGTGTAATAGATGTTTTTCTTATACCGTAATTATTATTATTTATCTTTTACTAAGAAAATTAAATAAATAATTCTTCAAATCAATTGCTTCATAGAAGTTACGCATAATGTTGAAAAGTAAGAGTAACTTTAACATCTCATTAATTTTAAAAAATAAATCAAATATAATTATATTCTAAATTGAACATTACAGTATGTAGTACATTTAGATGCATTTTCATTAAATAAAAATCTAAATTTCTTCTTTAATTTTCCAAATAATTTTGAAAGAAAAATAATCATTTAAGATGAAAGTCCTTGCAATTAAAAGATTTTTCAATTACAGTAATGTCAAAGAGAGGCAAAAGTTCCACAAAGTGTATACTACTCACGATTCCGTGATGACTTTTTGAACAAACAAAGATTGTGATTAACTTTGGAAATTCTTATACACACTCTGTAATTGTTATTGTTGAATCAATGTTAAAGAATGTTATTATTTTTTCGTCATTATATTAAGCTCGATTATATATTACGCAAGAGAAGAGGCCTATGTCCAGTAATGGGCGTTTATCGGCTGATGATGATGATGATATATTACGATAGGCCCATTGGTGTACTTATAGCTTTTACACCAGGGGTCGCGGGTTCGACTCCCGCTCAGGACAAACCTGCACTCAATGCACATTTTTTTTGTGTCTGTTTTTTAATGTACATTTAAATATGTATTTATAAATGTTTATGTATCTATATCAGTCTCTGATAACCTATACTACAGATGTGGCATGGTTACGACTTACGGTTATGGTAACCAAGCGAATGAAAGATCTGCTAGTTATTATTTATTATATGTTATTTATACCTTGAGTATAGTAATAGACAATTGGCATTATCATTAGGAGTACAACTGTCGTAATAAAACATTACATATGTACTGCAACCGTAATGACTGCAGTTGCAGTGCCACAGGATATAACTACTCGTATTGTGGAAGTGACTGCATTCTTACGATTGCTCGACGTAAGTCAAACTTGGAGCTATTTGGTTGATAATATTTACTTATTAGTATTGATGAATATAACTAATTAATGCGTTTTTTATATAGTATTTATAATATAAAAATCCAATTCCTGTTATATCAAAATAGTCACCAACACATCTACATGTCAAACACGAGTTTTATATAACTTTGAAGTAACGTTAAAGTATTGTTTCAACCAGTGCGTAAAGCTAACATTTTGCAGTTTATTGCGTGAGTAGGCAAGCAGTGTTGGCGTTTTCATAAAACTTTTTACGTTTATTGCGCGGTCCTTGGTCCGAGGGAATTGTTACGACAGCAAATTACAATTTGTGAGACGATATTTTTTTAAACATATTATGTTTAGTATCTTGTTCAGTGTAACTGACAACATCTGGTTATTCTTTTTCTGTGTGCTGTAGGTTGTATAAGCACGCCTGCACTGACCCGTCTCTTAAGTGTATGACTGCCGGAACGCGGCAATTGTGTTAAGGCGATGTTGAGATTGATATGGATGGTAGTAGTTAATCATGCGGATTTCAGCAATCAGGAAAGCAGTGCGTCACAGATAAAATTTAAATTTCAAAAAGGATCAAATTTTTCCCTAAACACATATCTGATAGTCATTACTTAACTGATTTGATTTTTTAATATTTTATATCTTTATAAGTAATTCGATACAGTGTAGTATTTATGTTTAAACTTATTCTAATAAGAACCTTCATGAATACATTTATGATAAATTTCAGCCTTGATCTTACATAAATCGCACGACATGGAAAGTGTCTGTAAATTTTTAAACAGCTTTAAAAATAAAAAAGTAACATTAATAATAAAAGTTTTTACACTTGTAATTATTTCAAAGCAAGACAAACTTCTAAATCTCTAACTTTGTATAGAAATTTCTTGTGTCTAACAAAGTTAAAAACTCTTCGAACTAAAGTAAAAAACCTACGGGGTTTTCTTTTTTATTTCTAGTAGTCTGCAACGCTCTTGTTAAATCTAGTAAAATACTTGTAAAGTATTTCCACAAGTATTTTACTTGTTAGAAAGTTTTAAAAGTTATCATATATATGGTAAACATATAAGAAATTTGCTTTTGATGATGGGATTTTAAAAACAATATATTTGCGACAAACACAAAGATTGTTTGTCATTATAGGTTACACAACGTAATGTAACGCAAATAGTTTCAGCTATCAGTCGTTTTGAAAAAACTAGTGTTTATAAGATAAAGTGTAAATTACTCTTATAATGCAATTATTTTTTAATTATTGTACTTAACGAAATAAAAACAACATTTAAAATATTTGTTACTCTTTGGATTCATCTGAATTTCAAATAATAAAGCATAATTATTTTAGTTGTTTCCTCATAGCAAAGTAACGTTTTAGGTAATCATTTTTGACTTTGATTATAAGGCATTTAAAGTTAAAATAAGTGCTCTTAAAAACTTTTTGCAGCACCCATATTTCAACTTACTAATTGCGTCTTCAAGACAATGAGGGTAATTCGAAATGCACGACCTGCTTTTTACTAATGACGACCATATGTAGTTTTATAATTTTTTTCATTCGGAGCATAAATTTTAAAACATATTTTAAATAATGTTGAAAAGTATTACGTTTTATTTTTATTTTAATAGTATAAAAGTTAAAGATAAAATATTATGGCAAAAATATGGCTTTGAAAATAGCATCGAATAATTGCTTCACATATTGCGATGAAAAAAGGGTAAGCATGAAAAGAGAATTCAATTTCAAAACAAAGATTGCTCCACTTTGCTCAAGTTGTTAATTCTGTTCGTGACACTCGTCCTACTATACTCTTCGACCTTCATCTCGAAATCGAGAGCGGAATACAATCTGTAAAAGTATTTTATTCAATTGTGCTTCAACGTCAATTTGCGGCAATCGCATTGGTGATCAAATTAAAGATAAATCATTCGCATTCAGATATGAATTTGAGTAATTATATTTGATTTGTGAAATAAATAAAAAGATATAAATTCGCCTAAACGGGAGTAAATAGTTGAATGTTTTGCTAAATTTTTCTTTTGTATATATTGCAATATGAATAATGGTTTTATAAGCCGTGCGAGTTTCAGTTAAAATTTTTGTTGTTAATAAATAATAAAGAGCCCTCGTCTGTTATCTCAATGTTATTACACAAAAATGAAACTATTATCTACTTGGGATATTTTAATATTTACATTTCTCACAGATGTAATATATTATAACATTTTTTTTAGAAAACTGAAGTACGGCGACACTTTCTAAGAGATTAAATTAAGGGACATAATTTCGAACGGAGTTCGTACCGACAAAGTTACTCCTACTCTTGAAATTAATATTTTTCACAGGCCTTTAAATGAAATGCTTTCTGTGTATCTATTTTATTTATTTATTACACAAAGTTAAAATGATTACTTTTCGTTTAAGAAGTTCGTGTCTTATAATGTATTGTTTTAAACAGATTGCCATATGTGTGAAATAATGTATAAGAAGCTTGCTTGTAAATAAAAAATGAATAACTTCCGAAATATGCCTTACAAATTCAAAAATAAGGATTTCATGTATTTGCGCCTAACTTTGCTTTTGTATTCACGTCAAAGTAATGACCAAATAGATAAAAGTATAGGTAGCATGTTTGCTTAGATTTTGTCCTTTTGTATTATGTTCCTCACTTAAACAGGTTAACAACAGGATTAACATTTCCTGTGTGGCACAGTGGTCTACCGCTTGCCTTGTAACACGGATTTATTTCTTTAGTTAATTAAAAATACATAACTTACATAAGTGCTAAGGCCAGCTAAAGGCACTCCATTAGCGGAAAGCAGCAAATCCCTCTGAGCCAGTTGCCCGGTCCTCCACGCGGGCTGAGGTGGATACAGTCGTCGTATCCTTACCAGACCTCCACCGCCGCATACTGACATGCCAAGCCCTCTGCCATCCTTCTCCACCACCACAGTGAACGTGTTTTCTACAAATAAAAGAAAATTTTTCCCATTTTTATTTTTTCGACTAAGTGTCCAATGGCTTGTAAATAATAAATTAAAGGTTTTGTTTCAGTTTAATATTAGAATTAGAGAAACAAAGAAGTCGCTCATGATTAAGGACATTGGCATAACAAAGCTGTAGACAGAGATGAACAGAAACAATATGTAGTAAAAAAAATATTCCAACAAAAATGATCAATATTTAAATTAATTTATTATTATTACAGAGTTTTATGCAACATGTCATTGTTGGATCTTATATGAATAATAAATTATAACATCAAAAGTCAACTATTGTGTCCAAAATTTTGTATGAACATTGTTTAAATACGATAGGGGACCATGGAGTCACCTGAAAGCTTTACCCCGAGAGATCCGGCGAGTTTTCGTTTAACATAAAGCAAGCGTCAGGTAAGTTGAGGGTTGTTTGAACATTATTAACATTGTTTGTTCTGTCCTTTCCTATGGTATGTTTGGGACGACTTTTAGTGCTGCAGTGTCGACAGCCGAATGTTTTCAGTAGAGATTATAGCACTGCGTGCTTAATGGCTTGAATACATTAAAATGTAATGTTTAAGTGAGTTGATGAACATTTTACATATTAAGTCGTCATTTACTAGAAATTTAGTATAAATTATCAGAAAAATGTTAAGATTGACATAGTTTCATAGTTTTAGTAATAAATGCTGTTTAGACCTTCTAATGTATACAAATGTACCAAACGTGTTGAGATTGTAATTTCATCGTAATATTTGCAATAAAAAAAGCGGAAATGACCAAATTTTTTTTTTTTGTTATAATCAGTCATTGAGTTGCGCAAAGTAAGTCATGTATCAATATACCATATACGCAATGTGATAAAAATTATAATAAAATAATAAATTTACTTTTCAAAAGAGAGCTTTGACTTTTTCGTCTGTGCTCTTTTCTCATACATATTTCACATTTTTAAAAATGATATTAAACATTTTTGCTACACGAAAACTATTTTTATGAGTATATACCTCATTAATCATTCCCTAAACTAGCAAATCGTCTTACTTAGAGTAAGCATAAAATTAGTTCGTAAGAATACAGAAAAGTCTTTACTTAGTGATTTGGCGAAATCGTGTTCGCAAATACGCACGTAAAAGTAATAAAACTTTTCGAATTACTGCGATATTTTCCTTATGCCGTGAGAATTGCGTGGAAACAAGCGGAATTGAATGAGATCATTGCCGGAATTGTTTTTGTGCACATCCCTTAGATAATGTATAATTCATATCGAAGCACCATGTAATGTCAATTGCTAGCCGGATATAAACTTAATTTGAAGGAGAGTCGACATTTATTTGTTATCTACGAAATTAGCCAAAAAATATTACTAACAATAACTATCAATAACGGCTTTTTAAGAATTGTTCAGAAATTAGCCACAAAGCAAAGGTCGTGCCAAAAATTACGACGATACAGTAAGGCTAGTGTGAAATGAAATGGGTTTAGAAAACCGAATTTAATAAAAGAACGATTATGGTTTTTTTTTTTATATAAAACACCGTGCCCTAAATAAACGTTTATACACAAAAAGTAATCTCGATCATGGCATTTTTAATATATTGCACAAAAGTTTTGAAATCAACGCATTCCAGCTGTTACACGGTCTGCTGCATAGAGTTGGGCATTAGTAAAAACCCCTTTCTAAATCTATAAAATATAGCTCCTGCAATACTTGGATCATTGTTATATAGGAATATCTTATCAACATGGATATCTAAAAGTATAAAAATTATTCTCACCTGAAATAATTTATTGTCACTGGTGTCATTGACGTTCTCAGTTTATAATAATCTGATTTTCATCATAGAGCTACGAATTTCACTCTCGTATACCAAGAAAAGCAAGTATTATTCCGGTGTAAAAATATTCTTTTCGAGTTTCCTGCATTTAAAAATCTAATACATATTAAACGTGATAAACTGGCGTACGCAAACTTGAATTTCAAATAGTGTTAAAGCAAGCATGCAGTTGTTTTTTGGAAAAACAAATTCGAAAAGACGTTACCGTCGGAGTTATTTACACAGAAGAGTGCTCGACGCGATGTCGCACTGTTTGCACGGCTCTAGTCACAAAATTGAAATGTTATGAGGCATTCAGACTGTATCGAATTTATGACATAATAGCTGGCGCTTGTGACTACGTTCTTTATTATACCGAAGGAACTAAAAATTTTAACGCTATAAAAAGTATTTAAAATTGTAACTAAGATAATCACCACATATTTCGAATTTCATGAGTATCAATACGGTTTCTGCGATTAAAATGTATTTTCGTCCATCATCGAGTTCGTATAATATGCGTAAAGAATTTTAGGGAGTTACAGAAATGTGGTGGTTTACGGAGATCCATTTAATAAGTAAATCATAAGGTCTACTCATTAAAAGATAAAAAAAGATGAGGAATATTGCGGGAAGAGGTTCTATGAATTAAAAATAGATATGCGTTTCACTAATAATAACATTTTCGTTTGGATCTGTTTTAAATCACTTCAAACAAAGAATCATTTAAGAATTATAATGACATTTCTCTTCATCTTTAATTTCTTGCATCATTTCACTTGATTATTACCGTCCTGACTCTATTAAATATTCGACGTTGATATTTTTCAATCACCGAGAGCGATATTAAAATTAGGGCATGTGCACGCATCGAGGGGCACCGCACTGTAGGCGATGATCCGTAACATACGTGGGAGAGCCATACATTGGTGCAGTACATATATATGGATACATACATTTTTTACTCGATTATAAAAAGTTCGTAATATAACAACATGGTGTAATAAAATATGCTACTCTACAGCGTAAACACCGTACACATCATGATATGGGAAAAAAGCGAATAATTATAGCAGAGCCCCGTCCATTATTGTAATAGGAATCATATCACAACACCTCTCTATAAGATTATCAGTATTTTAATATTTTCTTTTCCTAATTTTAATTTTAAAGATATCGATTTCTGGACAAAGAGGCATTTGTAAAAGCAATAAATAGAAAATAAATAAAAATAAAAAAGTTTACTACTAATAAATGTCACAGTTCTAAACCAAACGAGAAATTTTGTGACCGCGTTTAAGCAGTTTTTATATAATGGTAAGCTCATCGATACCGCAGCTTATTAACTTAAGCTATCGCCTGTGTAATTAAGTTTTGTAACTAATTACGACGGGAAGTAATTGAGTTGGCGGGTAATTAGCAACGGGGTCAATTTCCTGGAGTTTACCGAGCGCCTAGTAATACTGACTTACTCGCTGCTGCTAGGAAGTTCTTTTGTTTATTTTATAAGAGTTGCTACTATTTTCCGGAATCAGTTGTTGCTAGCGTTATTTCCGATCCAATATCCAGGAGGTCATGAAGAACAGAGTCTAATACTTTCTTAAATATGCGCAACGTATCTGCTGTATTCCGCAAATGCTTCAATTGTACATAGATGATCAATGCCTTAAATCAAAATAATAATAATAATTTATGTTATGTGAATTTAGTAAGTAAATTGCAATAACTTTGCTGCCGCCAATACACACTATCTCTACTTTTAAAGACATAACGTTTCTTCAGAATACAAGGAATGACTGCTATGGTATAATCGCGCGGAACGTAACCCGCTCTGCGTTTACACACCAGGTATGGTGAGAGATAGATAACAGAGCTTTATTAACCACATTTGAACTTTAAGCAATCAGTTATACGTACGAGCAGATTGGAGTTACTATTTACTATTGCATAAATAGATTGTAATATATAAGCCATGTTAAGTATTTAAAAAATATAAACAAATATATTGCTCAACTTTAAAATAAAATTATTGCCTTCTTTGCTTCGATTAGCACAGGTTAAACCTGAACATATTTCTCCTATTCTGCGTTGCCGCCAATTCAAATTGCCGTGAGTGAAACAAACCGGAAATTAACTTTCAGGGATTTAAATGTGGAAACGCAGCTTTTTATCGTTAACGTTCAGGTACCATTTAAACGCTTACAAGTAAGACTTATTGCAGCAATTAAATCGGACGATTATAAATTATAAGAGCCTAATTCATCGCATAAACCGTAGGTTTATTCGATTTATCAGAGGTTTATGGGTCGACCCATTTATAAAATACTAGCCGTCACGCGCCCGTTTCTCTGGCTAGTGTGTTTTATTTAACATTAAGATTAATAATCCTCCAGTAGTGTACTAAATTTCTGACGATGAAAATTTTTATTGAAATTTTAAACCTCTGCCCCCTTTACCGCTCTCAGAATAGAATTTCGAAAAAGTTTTTCTTGTGAATACTTATACATCACAAAGTATACACGCTTCAAATTTTTGTGCGATGCTTTGAATTTTGTTTCATAAATATTTCTTCGAAATAGGTTATAATGAATGTAAAAAAATTATTTCAATTTAAAATTCATAGTGTACGACTTTTTCTTGTTATCTATTTAAAAACTTTTTTTAAAACAAAAATATCAAAAAATAAAAGTCATTTAGATTTATAATAAACGGATCTTTTAATAAAAATGAAATAGTAAAACAAGTTAAATGTTAAATTATTAATTTAACTTTTCATATATATACAATAGGGTATATGTAAACTCGTAAATTTCATTAATCCGGAAAAATTCTGCTAAATTTTGGGGAAAAAACACCTTAATATCGTTGATTATTGGTATATTACAAAGGTCCCAAGATCATTCGAATTGCTTTCTTAGATAAAAATAATTATTTAAATTCGGTATTGGATAGCGTTAATGATATTTTGCACTATTTGAAACTATTACGAATCTGCCAATCGGAGTATTGCAATTAAGAATCTAGATTATGCTTTAACACGTTCCCCTCTCCCTGCCAGAGCGTTTTTTCAATATTTTCCCTTGCGGTTTAGTGAGGCGCATACAGAATAAAACTTGACAATACTTAATTCGGCAATTAACAATTTAACTAAATATTGATTTGGATTAAAGTTGTTGGTAATTATTTTAGCTTAAAGTTATTATTTTAGATAACACATGGTTAAAAATTTTTCATAAGTAATTTCAGCGGGGGCATATACGCCCCACGTGGTAGCGAACGTATAAGGCTCATTTCGTAGATTTGCAGTAATATCAATAATGGAGGCAACATTACAAAAAAAATGTATTCCTAAATAACCTTTACAATAACATATTATATATTGTATTGAAACATATAAGATAAAAATGTTAACGTCTTCGTTCCGAATGTTTCGGTTATAGTTTGGATGAGGAGGAAATGGCTCAAAGTAATTTGCACTTCTAAATAAATGGTGTTAAGATCCTCAGCGAGCTTTCCAAATTCAACAGCATTTGATCTTAAGCGTAATTGCGGCACTCAAAAAGTGTAATGGAAGCAGTGAGTGGCGCTGCAGGAGGAAATGAAAAAATTGCCATAAAACAAAAACATTGCTTTGATAAACTTGAGGAGAGGTATTCGGGGAGACATTTCTAGCTTTTAATAAAATCTCCCTTTTATTTTGTTCATTTACTAAAAAAAATAATAAAAATAGATATTAGGAAAAGTGTACGAGTACAGGATCGTTGAACATATCTTATAATAATTTACAGTAAGAGTTATAGAAAGATGTAAATAATTTTACATACAGAATTACTTAAATCAATAAAATAAATTTTAACTTGTAATGTCTCCGTAGCTTCATTTTAAGATCTAATTTAAACTAAAACGCACTCTTAGCGGCTTAAATCTGCACGTATCATCAAAAGATAATTAAAATAAAATGGCCGTTTATTTTAATAAAAGTTAAGCAGTTAAAATTTAATACATTTTCTTAACAAGTTCCAAAAGTTGTTAAGACCGAAAAATGCGAAGCGTAGCTTCCTACGGTCAACTTGTCGAGTTCCGCCATCCATTTTATACAGATGTGTAATTAAGGAAACGCTTAGTGAAGTTTTTATTGTATTAAAACTGTAGTATTTTGTATATTTTATCTTTAGTAAAATTTTAATGATGAAAAAACTCTTTACTAACAATTAAATTAAAGGTTAAACGACAAGAACTAATATTGCAATTCCAATATATAAATTTGCTCTCTTTTATACATTGCGAAATCCTCCAGGTTAATGTACTGAAATGTTTTTTTTGACTATCATAGTTTATTGGAAGACGAAACTTTTAAATTAATTTTCATTAACTTCGCTAAAACAAGTTTATTACTTCTAACACTTAATAAAATATTTTTTATAGAAAAATCGAAACACTTAACTGATTTGAATATTGGCTCCTATAATTAACTTAATTTTAATTAATGAGATCGTTATTTTGTTCATTTACAAATTAATTTAATTGGACTTTACAAGTGCTGTATTGACATAGAAGATTTCAGTAATCCTTCCTTATCCTCGTTCTTCATTATCATCACATCAAGTAATAGTGAAACAGAATTCTATTTTCAGCACAGAATGCGAAAAGTAAATATCAAATGTGTTTAACTGATCACATATGCCACATACAGGTTCGCTTAAGAGTATGTTGATAATGAAAAGAGAGGAAATGGTGCCTTTAATGGGCAAACGTTAATTAAAAAGCCCTCGTAATGGATTCGTTCAAACATTGCAAGCAATAACATATTAAATTAACATGTGTTCAAAGTGACGCCTTTTTATTCATATATTATCGAATTATTCAAAACAGATACAAGAATCGTCTAATTCCGAAAATATTTAAATTATGTCGTTAAAATTTAACAGTGTAAATTTAAAATCACTTTTGTATTCTTGTTATTGTTTAATGGTTGGCATTTGTCGATCTTATTGACACACATGTTTTTAATTAAAGATGCAATCGCAACACATAATAATGCCTCAATATAACAGTAAGATATTTTATTATATTGTTTTTTAAAGATTATTAAAATTCATGAATAAATTGTAAATTTAGGCTTGTATTCGGTGGGATGTGTCTGTTTTAGTCAATGCAAATAATTTTAGAACTATGGTTAAAGACAGTATGAAACATTTGGTAGTATATTTTTTTGAAACACTTGTAATAAAGATTTTTAATAAAAATGATAACGTTGCGTTATTACACTATATAAATTTCGATTTTTATCACTGCACGACCGATTTAATATGTAAAGTTTCTCAACTCAACAGCTTTTGATTTCTATTCTTAGTAGCGCCGCAATAACTAAGATGAACAGAAAGCACTGGTGAATAAAAAACTATCCAAGAGAGAAACAGCGGCAAAGAGAGCAACACCGCATAGAGTAAAAGGAAAATACGCTAAAAAATCATACTCATTTTAAAAGTAATAATTTAAATTTTTCTTCCCCTTTCTTGTGTATTTTAATCTAAAAGCAATCAAAATAATTTCTCCTGTATGTTTTATATAATAAAATAATTTTTAACAAAGGGATTGATGACATAATTGTTTAATATACTGAATTTGAGTAAGTAGTAAAATTTTATATACACATATTTTATTACCATCCTTATATAAATAAAACAAAAATATAGGACATATTTTGAGGAAATGTTTATAATATATACGATGCCTGTTCTTTGGTATTAGTAAGAAAACAATATTAAAGCGCCATTATGCGCATTAAAACTTTAGCAGTTTCAGTGAAACAAAACTTAATCCATATTCTTAACAAGCTCCAAGAGCCGTTGAATGAAAACCTGGGGCTAAGCGACCGTTAGTTAACTTGTCTACTGCTGTCGTTTGTTGTAACTTTGCTTCAGTAAGGATTTATTGTTTTGTTAACATATTGCATTTTATTTGTAAAAAAGAAAATTTAGTTTGTTTTTGCTGTTTATCTTTATATATATATATACATTTGTAATATAAACTTTTGTCTAACCCATACGTTTATCACCCTAATTACTCATAAAGATTTGTATGAAAAATTTTACTTTTCAATTTTTATGTTATAGATTATAGTAAGATCAGATTAAGGATAAAGTATTTAAAAATATACCCAAAGAATCTATAAAACCATAAATTTTAGATAGTGATTTTATTCTTTTCAAAGTTGTATATTTTTATTTTTTTTGTACGTTTGAAACCCCCTATTAAGCTTTTAGCATGCACTGCAGGCAATCTTAACAAGTCGCATTTTTAAATATACATAGAACTTAATACATCAGCATTTTGAATGGTGCGGTGTTTCTTAAATCTCCCTGGCTAGCAACCACGCTCTATGTCAATCTGCCAACATAACAGCTTGATGTGTTCCGGCAGTTAAATACATATGAGACCCACAGGTATTAAAAGTGAACACACTTTAATCGTCAATCGTCAATTATTAACTGATAACCTATAATAAGAGCCTAAATTTCTATTTGTAATTTCATTGATTTAACAATTTATAAAGAAATGTAATTAAAAATTCAAAGTTTCATTATTGTTGTGATAATTTGCTGGTAAACACAACATCTGCCGTTAACATTGGAATGCATGTTAGTTCTATTGTTTTTATTTTAATCGAACTGAATTTGACGGTAAAATATAAAATTTAAACATGGACCGCAAACATTCTTTTAGAAAATTTATTTCGATAGTTTTATAATGTTTTGCTCGAACGTAAAATCATAGAAATTATTTTATCAAATTATTTATAAACGCAATATGGATAGATTCGATTATTGTTTTATGATCCTCTAAACCTCAGCAAAAAATAGGAAATATGTGTTCACAAAAGAACAAATATATTTATTCTTCAAGATATCAAACAAAAGAGTGCCTTATAAAAGTATAATACAATAGAACTTCATAGAAAATTTTAAAGCCACAAAAATTATCTGAAGGGCGTCCTCCAAGGGAAGATAAACCGATTAAGAATTTTATATAAAAATTCCTATTCATTTTTGGAAGAATGGAAAGACAAACGATGTGAAAGCTTTTTCGTTATTAACGTGTGCTTTCATCAATATTTTGTATATGGGTATATAATAAATTAGACAAAAAGACAATAGATATGATGACAATACCATTCATATATAAACCGTATATACATTCGCCATACATCATCATTAGATAGATTTTTTTTAAAGATTTCACCTGATGTCAAGTGATAATGAGGCCATAGATAGTGAAGCGTGTTTGTTTAGAAAATTTTTGGCTGTTACATGTATGGATATAAAAACACAAAAATGTGGCGATAGAATGAAAGGTAGTAAGCCACGCGGGTTCGAGAAACCCTACCTTCATCTATATTCCACTACTGTTATCGCCCGGCTATTGAACTCAGGTATCTACGTTTGAAGGGCAGTGGTAAACTACTGCGGAACTAAGGCAGTCAACATCATTTTCTGGGATAGCCAAGAACTTAAATTCGGTTGGAAGTTTTATCTTCATAATTATTACAAATACAAGACATAACCCTTATTTAATTATTTTTTTAGTATTTAAAATTTTAGTGAAGGATGAGATGAGATGATCAATACTTAACTAAATAATCGTATTTAAGGTTTTGATAATTTGACCCCATATAATTAATGAAAAGAAACTATTTAATGTACTGTGCATAAGCTAAAAGTAAAATATATAATTTATAAGATACTCAAGTATGTAATTGCACAACGCAAGTCAAAACTATATAACAACAAAATTATATTTTAATAATTGTGCTATCGGGCATTTGGTTCTAAATTATACGAACCGCTCGCACTTAAGTTACGCAATACAACAATCGAACGAAAACATTATTCACTTCATATCTTCATTATTTGCTTTAATGTTGTTTATTTACATATTATTGCAACAAAAAAGCCATTCGTTTACCAGCAGTAAAATAATAGTGCGGAAAATAGTTCTATTGTTAGCTAACTCTCATGCGATGTCAACAACTGCACGTTTCTTGTTCGATTCTAAGTGGAAACGATTAAGCTACAATGCAGGAAAATCCACTTCCCTTTATATAACTTGCTCCGTGTTAATTAAAATACAGAACCATTTTTTTTTAATTTAATGGACAATGCATAATCACATTATTCAACCCTTTCACTAATAATGTCGTAAATATTTTAATAAAATGTCATAAAATTTTAAATGATGTTATGGCGTGAATAACATTATTTAAAAAGAACATGACGTAGGCGCGTAGCATTGTAGCACGTCTACGGTTTTACTTACCACATGGTTATACTGTAACTCAGATAACGTGATTTCACAGGTGATGTAACAACGACCATTTTTTTAAAGAATTTTTATTCGGTTCGGTAAGTATTGTCGCATAAGTCATCATTTTACAAAGGTTGAGTGTAATAATAAGTTAAATAAAGGATATCTATTAAAATTAGTAGTAATATTTTAAGTTATATGTCATCATTATGTCTTTTATATCTTTAATTACCTAGTGATTGCCACCCATATAGCAATTGACTAAACAAAATTTGGTATATCAAAAAAATTGCTTAATTTAAAGAGAAAGAAATGTTATTTCAAAATAAACTTCATTGAGTGAAGAAGAAATAAGATATATGTAATAAAAACAGTGACAGGCTGTGAACAGCTGAACGCGCTAGTTGGCAAAGTTTGATATTAGTAAAGTTGGCCGCTAAAGGAATTGGACAAAGTTTAGCTACTTTGCCTATTTTGACGAATCACTAGATTTATTTTATATTTTGCTTTAGTTATAACTTTTTTTGGACTTAACTTATCACTTACAGTTTCATAAATAACGGTGCATTTCAAGTTCAAATTATTAAGTTCTGACTGTGAAGCTGAATGTGCAAAATAAATTTCTTATTTACTTTCCTCTTTGAATTTATCTAAGTGTTGAAGAAAGTTGATTGAAATAGCATCAGAAATGAAAAAAAAAGAATAGTATTTTAAAATTGACACAAATTGATGTTTTATGTCGTTAGGATAGATATTTCACTATTAAAAATTTATTCAAAATTTATTTATATTGCCATATGCGAAGGTCTTCCGGAGACGACAAACCAAATATACATATTTCAGTCACTTCGCATGTAAGTGCTTGTGACATTATTCAAAATGACTATGCAGTTCTAGAACGTTCCGCAAGAATTTACAAGCGCGACGACAGAGATAAATGTATCAACAATGTCAGAGATTGCATTAACGGTCGAGAATCCCATGAAGGATAAGACGCGAAGAAGGTACATATACATTTTATTGTGATGTAAATATATTTATACACTTACAAAGAAAAATTATCGGCTAATTAAAAATCGACGCTCATGATATATACATCAAAACGAAAGCTACAAGTTTTTGCCAGGAGATTATAACAAATTTATAATCGCTTAGAAACAATGATGTCCAATTAATTAACAAGAAATTTAGAAAATATTAAGAAGTAAAATGAAAAAATACTGTATTAGCAAATATCTATACATAATAAAAAAAAAACTTCGTCGAGTCACGGAGCATTACAAAAAATTATATATTTTCTATTTATTCTTATTGAATTCATATTATTACCAAATACAAAAATACAAACATATTATTTCCAAATTTGAAAGGAAATGGAACGTTATAAAATTTTTAATTAACGGTAATGTAACGATAAAATATTAAATCTCGAACACGATAATGAAAACTATGTTAGTAAATTATTTTTTAGATCTTTTAAAGAAATTAACTTCATTTAAAAATTAAAGTATGGTATGGTATGTCAAAAAAAAAATATTTAATATGTGAACAGCTATGAAACAACTCTTACATTGTACATTACTTCACAACAAAATGTAGTATAAAACAGCTTCGTTATAAATTCCTTTTGAAACGAGGCCCCCGACCCTTGTCACGATCTTACACGCAGCATTTCCTCACATTCTGCTGTAAATTCAACAATACACAATAGATTTACTTGCTGTTCAAGGTAAAAGCTTAACCGTTATTCAATGTTGTGGTAATTTAATTCGAAATCAAGTAATTGTATTTCTGCTTAATCGATAAAGCACATATTTCACGTGCAGAAGTGATTTATTGACCTGCACGTTTACCTTTGAACCAGTAGTGGTATCATCATACAAGCCGAAAAGTGACAGCCTAATGAAACAATGATATGGATTAAAGATTTTAAATCATAATTTTTTATAATACTTTGATACGACGTCAAAAATTAAAGATTATTAATAAATACATAATAAAACTTAGAGGCACTTTATGTAACTAAGTTTTATTACGTAGAGATTTATTTAAGTGCTCAAGTTTGTTTCATATTCACACCACAAGTTTCTATTGGCCATTAGTAGTATACAAAATTATACTATATACTTTAAATATAATTAATAAATCTAAATACTTAGTAAGTTAGGGTCATTACATAACGTAAAAAAACTACTTTGGAAGTGGACGCAATATTTTCTACAAATTATGATAACATAACGTAGCTCTTGTAACTGTTATAAAGTAGCTCTACATCGTGCTCTCAATTTTGAGACGTTTGACTAACTCCATGACGTAGTGATTTACCCGCTTGCTTTGAATCGCGGACGTCCCGGATTCGATTCCCGGGCCACAGTATTAGTGGAGTCAGGATGATGGTAGTGTTTTTAAACCCATCTGGCTCGTTACCGTCCCCTATGTCACTTTGCCGCCATAACAGCATTGCTATGGTCCAGCAGTAATACATGTGAGAGCCAAATTTATTCTGAGCGAATAGACTTCACCATCTACGGCCTCATCGTCACATAACATCAGGTAAAATTGAGGTCAAGTGTTAGCCCATAACCGATAACAAAAGACGTAAGATTATTATTTGTTATATAAAATAGATTATTTGATAATGTTTTTTCTTAGCGTAGATATAAATAAGCAAAACTACTTTGTATTGGTTCCATCGTGTGAAAGTGTTAATGTAAATAATTAAAGTGAATTCTCAATAGCTCAGTAGTTACAAGCTACATTGCAGTTCATACAAGAACACTATAATGTTTGCCCACTACTACGGCTTGGCGGTAGTAATAAATGGAAACAGTACCTATATGTGATTATTTCACAATGGTGGAAACGTACTTAAAGTTTAAAACGCGAATATCACTTAAATCCTTTATTCAACATTAGAACAGCTTCCAGCGTTTGTTTCAAAAGTTTGACGAGAGACTACAGCTGAATATACAAGACGGGTGTTGGTATTGGCAGAGCTGGAGATTCACGTATTTGTTTATATTGCTGCATTCAACGATATATATTGCGGTTTTGAAACAGTTATCATCGACTTAGAAATACAATAAAACAAAGATTTATTTTACTTTAAATGTGGTCTTGCTATGGATTGATTACGAAAATGCTGTTTTTTAATGTTTGTAATTTAATAATACTAAAGCAAAATATGTATAAATAATTAAATAAAAAATGTTTAGTCATAAGTTTTATAAATAAACTGAAAATTAAATGCTTTCTTTCTGCTTTGGTATGTATCCTCGACACGCATCACTAGGTCTATTTACTGTGTGGAAGAAATCACTGTTAGCGATAAGACCGTTTATTGTGTATTAAACTAATCTATTGCATATTACTAATTTTTCGCGTACCAATTGTGTGAAGTGAAAAATGCTTATTATATCCGAAATTTTTAAGTCAATAAATAATCTAAAAACAAGACGAAAACACATTTAGTCGTTGGCCTCTGACAATATTCCATTTGTCGCCATTGCTTGCCGAAAAGAGGTCGAACCATAAGGGAGTCTTAGTCCTTGCATATAAATTGCAACCGAAAATGAGATAACGACCCTTATAAATGATTACTACTCTGAAAAGGTTTGATTATACTGAAAAAGGTAAAGTAGGAAATTACTTTTTGAGAGGAAAACAATTTTTCCAATAGTATCGTAATGTGTTGGATTCATTTTATAAAGACTAAGTATCATTATTGTGCTGCTACCTCTACTACTTCTCGTATGTAGAATATTATTATTCGACAAGATAAAATTAAATGTTATATTTTTAAAAACATGTATTTAAAAAAATATTTATTATGAGAAAAAAAACCATACAGTAAAAACAAAAAGCATTTAGAATTAAAATATACGTGACATTTCAAATTAACACATTAATTAGTTTTTTTATTGTAAATTGTGAATACATTGAAATCAATAACATGTTTAAGTTAATTCTATTTGAAAGAACTCCTGTCTTTTCCGTCTTGTTCAACTACACAATTTTCGGAACTACTGTTATGTTTATTATAACCTAATTGAATAAATTGTTGGCATTCAAGCGTTGAAATCAAATTTCTATTTCAAAAAACGAACCTCCTTATTACGTAATCATTACCATCTGAGTCTTATTATAATTGTTTTGTACGTTTAATGCAGTCATGAGTACTCTCATCAATTGTATTTATCAGAATTTGAAACAAGAGAAAACTTGGCAGCTGATAGTAACATCGAGCCACTTCTTAAGTCACTTGACCTTCGAGCAAATAGCTATCGCCAACTTTACATAGAAACTGATGCCAAAAAATATAGAAAATGTGAAGTTAATACAACTAACAATTTGATATTAAGCAACTGATTTGTCTTGATGTTTTTTTTTAACTTTCGCATATTCAGTCCGGTCACTTCATAAATGAAATTAAGTGCGATTTGAGTTGTATAACATTTTATTATAAATAATTTAAGTTGTAGAACAGAGTAGTTAGTATAGAAACAGCAATCGCATGTATTTTGTAAATACAACAAAAAACACAATGAATAGTTGTTTACGTGTACAAGCATTATCTGATTTGTATCTCTCTAGTAACTGTATAGCTCTAATACTTTTTGTCGAAAAATAGCACCATTTATCAATAGTAATAACCTAAAGTATCAACAAAACTCTTTTCTACAATTCCACCCCGAGAGAGGATATTTTATTGTACCAAGTTCGAATTATACTTTTGTCTATAAGAAAAAATATCTTAAAAATCGTACGACAGAATATACAGTATATGCATAGTGGTACTTTAAAAATATATTTACACCACAGATTAAGAACCTTCAACTTTTCGCCGGTTAAAGGCAGAGTATTAAAGCAAAAGTTTATGCGCCGCTTTAAAACCAAGTTTGCGCTAGTTGTTGCAAGGACAACAGCTGAATGTTCTAGATGGCCTTCGGATATTGGCAAAGTTGGCCGCATACGAAACAGTTCGGAGTGGTGCATTAAGCACAATTTGTAACAAGCACATAACTGTTGTTACAAGACTTATTGTCTGCAACGTTCATTTTAACATTGAATAATTTTTTTGTTTATCTATTACGCTGTTTTGAAAATATCACTCCTTTTATTGGATATACAAAAGGTGACTCTGAACTATGAACCATGAGTAATGCATACCTTATTAAATAAAAGACTGCTAATGAATAACATAGGATTGTAAAAACATATTTTTAGATATAATACTGTAAATGATATTATTATTAAACTAATGACTACGTAATAAAATAGTCTTTGGTTAGAATCAAATCAATTGTTTTAAACCATAAATTTTTTTTACCAAAACATGACATTAATTTCAATGCATTGAATAATTAATTTTCAGCGGTGTTATGTTGTAATCTCAATGATTATATGTTTAAATTAAACAAACTAATCAATTAGAGCAAAATAAACTAGACTGAATTTTCCCTATTAAAAGTGATTTTTTTTATTTTTTTGTTTTGTCGTTTAATTTGTTGTTCTTGTTATATTAGGAAACCTACTCACAAATTTTATGTTGTGTTAATTAAAAAAAAAAAAAGAAATGTGTTTCAAGATATTTTATTATTTTTAAGAAACTCTAGTTGTTAATAAAATCATGAAAACAAAGATACTAACGAGTAAATAATTATTAAAAGGTAATTGATTATAGCAAGTTGTATATTTGCAAGAAATTTGCAGCCATATTTAAATTGTTATAACTAGATACATGTTATTTTGTGAAATCTCGAAATAAATTTGCCTAATGTACAAGAGAATGATGGCGAACCTTTGACCTAAGGCGTTCGATTCAATCACGATATATCCTATCAATGTAAATGGCAATGCTCTCTATTCTTCAATTACTCGCCCGAGCAAACGTTACGTAGTAAGAAACAGCCAAGGGAGCTTAGGGTTTTGCATGGAAATTGTTCTTGTAATAACATCTTATTCACGCTCGCAGGCAGCTTACATATAATACCGCATAGAACAAAATTGGTATTAAAGTAAACCTACCTAGGTTTGAGCAAGGCTCCTCCGGATGGCCGGCTCACTAGGCTGGCTGCTCCCGAATTTGGGGGGGCCCTAGTGCAGCATGCCGGTGGCTGTATGCGGGCATCTTGAAAAGTATGGCGCTCTACGGAGCGCCAATATGGGCGGACTGCCTCAATCGAGGCAGC
>DWQX01001471.1:0-27793 GCA_018245475.1 Pharmacophagus antenor | reverse complement strand
AGCAGCAATGTTTTCAAGAGACCGACCGGTACGTTGACGCAAAGGATTCTTATTATCCATAATCGACCCAGTTTCTTCACATTTTTTGACCACTCTTCGAATGGTTGACACATTAGGTACACTTCCTCGGGTGAAAATTTTGCAAAGTTAACGAGCGGTTTCAGTGTTACTTTTCTCATTTTTTTAACGACTTTTCACAATTATAATGAGTTGTTCTTTCGAATAGTGCTCCATTTTTAATAATCGTGATAATAACAGAGGTGACAGCTGCTCAAATTTCAGAGTTGCCACTTGCATGAGAAAAAAAACCCAATTTTAAAAAGTGCACTCTTACTGAGACACCCTCGATATACATACCTAGTCCAGGCACAAATTCTCTTACAAATAAAAATCCATTTTTTATGAAGTAATTTAAGTAAAATTTATACCTACATATTTATTAAAATCTCGGCAAAAAAAATGTTTTATACGAAATGGCTACCATTGATTTTTATTCAAACCTTCAATCTGTCTGGCAACGAATCTATGGATTCACGCACTATTTTGCTACCTAATGGGGTTTCAAGGAATTCTTGCTGTAACAGCTTTTGTACTTTTAAGAGCACGCGGTCGCCCCGACCTTTTCTGGTCTTCGACAGAGGAAGTGTTGTTATATTTGTTGATAGTACGATAGACGCACATAAGGCTAATACCAAGCTTTTGAAGTGTCTGAAATATGACCGACGGCGCCAGACCCACTTTGTGCGCGGCGATCACTGCAATCCTATTTTCTTTAACATCCCATTCCATTTTACATTTTGAAAATGAACGAAAAAATATGTGAAATTGCGCGAAATCTTAAAGAATTTTTTAAAATAATAAACCTGTTCTAAATTCAATATAATTGAAAAGTTTAAAAAAAGGTTTTATGTAACAATATTTATGGTCAGCCAGCCTGGTTATATTTCGTTTCAGCAAATAACTGATATAATTATTATAATAATCATCAATTGTACTTGAATTTGAAGAAAGAAGAGAAAGTACGTATTTTGATAGCTTTGAACGTTCTCACTGCCGAAGAAGAAGGGTGACGGTTAATATGTTTATATCACTTACATTAAACCATTGCATTCTATTCACCATAAAACAAGTTATAAATTATAATTTATATATTGTTCTTATCGTTCACAGACGCCGTCGACATTTTAATATGGTTACGTATAGTAGACGGAGTAATTCGCGTACCACACGGATCATAACCACGGCAGTAAGCATTAACCAGGAGCGTTCGGTGAAGCGAAGAGAAACCCAACCGGCCGGCCCTAAGCGTAGGGCTGGCCCGAGGAGGCTACTCCAAGCGGACTTGGAGTACCTGCCACAGATGTGTGCCAACGGGCTGCGGGGGCATCGTGCATTTCGCTGTCCTTGCGGCCGTGGTGGAGTCGGATTTGTTACTGTTTGCGAGTCATGTAAGAGATGATACAAATATTCACGATAAAGGCGTGGACGACTTATCAAGATTTTGGAGTGATAACAACTGTGTGATAATTTTGTGCTAGTATAGCTTCTAGGAACACTAGCAGCCAAGTGGTAGTAAATCCAATGAGATAGAAAGAGCAAAAAAAAGAAAAGATCGGCAAAGTCACTCCACAAAAAATATGCAAGAAATACATAGAGACCACTTTTACCACTTTGACGGCCCCAAAATTTATAAAAATGCACGTTTGATACACTTTACAGCTTTGTGACAAATTGGTATTTGTGCGACGCTGCCGTTTTCCCCTTTTTTGCCGTGTCAACCTCTTTAGGTTTAAAAATATTATTAATGGTTTCTAGTGGTTCATCTAGGACTGAGTTGTACCTACAGTATTGATTGGACAAAGAAAAAAGCCATCGCAATGTTTTCCTAAGACGTATTAATGATGCTATTTCTTTTTGTAATTTTGGTGATTTTTTATAAACTTCTTTCTCGTAACAGCTTAGAGAAGAAAGATATAATAGTTCGCGTTAGGTACATTTATAAACCTTTTATTTTTCGTGGAGAAATCTTACATAGGATACCTCCTCACTATGAGGACAACGAGGGGGTTAAAAATACCTGCATAGACCTGAGCTAACCACCTAACCGTAATTAACATTGTTTTGCACTTAGCTATAAAACGGTTTATTACAAGTAAGTTTATATATAAATATATGTTAAGGATGTTGAGAAAGTGAAGAAACAATGTCTTTTGTTGAGTGAATTTATGTGTACAGAATTAGCACTTCTATTACAAATTTAAACTTACTCCTTTATAATTTCACATAAATATTACATTTAATTAGTAAGATTTAGTAGACGCTTACTTCAAAAGAGAAAAAAAGTTTCATTAAAAAATTTTGACTTTCAGACTATTTTCAAGTTGTAAATAACAACAATAGTTACAAATAAAATTAAATTAATATAAATTATCTATTTTTTACTTTTTTACGAAACGTATAAATTTAGATTATATAATAGTTTAACAAATTTTTTTGATTTTATTATTAAACTTGGGCATGGTTAAAGTATAGGTAGTCTAAATATACTACGTCTTCTGTGTCCTTTGTGCGCTTTGTTGACATTGTCTTGTTTTAGATGAAAAAGAACTTAAAATGATTAAAAAGATAAATATGGTATCTACAAAAGGGATAGCTAGTAAATATTATCATCGCCATAGAAATATTGTCTCAGGACAAAACAAATGTAATTTGCATAAATTTATATACGAAATTAACCTCTGACTTAAGCACTTTATTTTCGCGGTTACCGCTCCTTATAGGATTGAGAATGACGACTTGTTTTCATTATATATAAGCAATGGGAGAATAAACATTCGCTAAAATCATTATGATTTCGTGTATTTAAAAACATTATTATATGAGTATCTTATTGGAATGAGTATATAGTTTGAGTGTTTAATAAAGTGCACTATAGAGTAAACACAAACTTTAATAACGTCACTTTAATAAGGTCGTCACGTGGATATCATCTATAGGCGATTAATGACGATGATTATATTAAAGTGAAAAATTATGTTCAGTTATTTGTATATATGTCAGTGAAATATTTACATTAATTTATAAAATTCTGAATTGTTATCCCGCTGCATGAAAATTCAATTAGAATTTTTTTTTAAAAAAATACCTTAAAACCCAACGTACAAAGGTCTAATCAATCATAGGACTTCGAGGCCAAAGGACATTTTTTTAACGCCGCCACGCGCACATATCATCATTACATCGATAGTGTACGTAATCTAAAACTTTTGTCACATTATTATTGGTTGTTGATTAATATTTTTATTTCATAGTGCATAAAATTCTTAAAATGCCTTATTAACAATCCGAGAATTATTAATACACAAAGCTATACTTATTGCACATTTATAATTGATCTAAATTTCAAAATAAAAAGACCACTACACATACAACTACGATATGAACTCGAGGCGTTTTGTTGTCTTCTCGCGTCCACGCGTCCTCAATTAAAAACAAGTGGTGAGGCGATTAGTTCTAGCTACCTAGTCGTCTTTTTTAAGGGTAGGAAATGTGCATTTTATATCCTCAATTGGTCACGAATAGGGTAGACCTCGGTTATCCTTACCACAATCTCCTACGATATTACGTTTTTTAAGAACCTTTCATTATTTCTAATACATTTAATAAAACCCAGTAGCAAGAAGCCGCCCTTCCCCACCCCCGCACCTATACCTCTCTTACACTAACAATATCCAACATTATTTTATTTACGCAGCTAATTCCAACAATCTGTAATAAGCGTTTATTGTCGGTATGCTCTATAGGCAAGTTATACGGTCCTGTGTGTTTTGAGAATGAAAATCTGCCACAAACTTCGTCGCTGTCCGTATGTTTGCAGGTGAATCCAAGACAATCAATTTTGCGTCGCCCAGAAGAACTAAGCCTTTCGCTGACTAACTTGACAAATTTTGCGTCATGTTTTAGGTCTGTGTCCATGCAAAATTCAACTGACATACGAAATGCCAGTAAACAACCGTAGACAACGACCTGTGTTCACTGAATGGGGTCTAGAGCAATGAGAACCTGACCTTAACTTTCATTAAAAATCATGTTCAGCGATGATGCCTCGTTTATATGAGTTGTACATATACAAAAATATTTCGAATTTGGGATGACCTCAATCCACGTGACATCTAAGTCCACAATGCATTTTGTCGAAATACTTCTTTGGGTTTTGGGCTGGCAGCGACATTCATCCATATTTGTTTCAGAACGCACGAAGTTTTTCTTTGAGAACGATGTCGGCCATGACTGAAAACGGCAAGTGCTTGTGTGGTCGATTGTTATAACTTTTTTAACTTGGGTGGGATGATATAAATATCAGTGATAAGTGATTTTCACAGAACCGCCCTACGTATCGTCCCACTTAGCCCATTCCATATCAGAAAAACCTGTACGAGTACTTTAATACGTTGACGGGGGCATGCATCACCGGTGGATCAATCGTTCTTTCTGTGAAACCGACCCACGAAACAAACGATGAAAATTCGCGCGGGGTCAACGTCTTAAAGGCATGGTCATCTCACATGAAAGTGATGTGATCTGGCTAACGAAATCGTACGGTTTAACCACATTAGACTTTTTCTTTTTAAACCCTTTTAACGACGTCAGCCGTGTACATACGGCAAACACTTGGTGCGTCACAGCTTTTGGCGCTATTTGTATATGTCATCTACTTTATGGTCCACAGAGGGTGACGCCATGTATATACGGCAGTCGCTTATCACTTTTTCAGCAGCTGTCGCCAACAAAATACAGTACAAAGTTTATTATTAAAGAATCCTTTGGTACTTCTGTTGTTGTTGTTGTTGTCACTTTTCATGTATTCGTTAGTGGTAAAGTACGGTACAGGTGCGCCGTCGCGAATGGGTTAAGTTGCATGTCTTTTCGAATAAGTCATAAACCACACAAGTCTTACAGGTCACCAAAAACCGTGTCACCACCTAGCGAAGTCACGCCAGACATTTGCACAATTTTATATTTCATACATAACAACATTGATAGGTCTTTCAAATAAATAAAATTGTCAATAATATTACCTACACTGTTGTTCCATTCTTGAAGACCGCCCGTGCGGCACTTAGTCCTTCGAACAGTGAGCTCTGCACATGGCTAAATAAGACTAACATTCCTTTGGGCGATGTTAGTAACTTCAACGAATCTCCGCATTTCTGACTTGATTTCGTAGAAAAACCCTGAGCATAGACCTTTTCATTGCTCTATGGGTAACTTAGAACATTTTAATGATGCCTATTGTAAGCGGCCAATACTTAGTTCCATATATTATTCGCTAGCAACATACGCGAGTTAGTATTTTTTTAGAAAGATAGTACATTAAAAAAAAACTTTGTATTCCAAACGAGGAAATGCACTAACCTGTTAATGGTAGAATTTCTTTTTTTAATATCACAGAGGGTACAATTTAAATCAAACAATGAGTAGTTTACACGCTACCTACAGAGTAAAGAATCCTATAAAAGGATAAAAGAATACATACACATCGTGGTTTTTTTTTATTTTATCTCGTCAATATACACGGTTAATTGATTTGCAATAACGATTTAAATTTACGTGTCAACAACATCGAACATACGTAAATAGTTAATAATATTCCTTATGTTTATATATCCCTAACTGAGAATTTATTGGCTCGCATTAACTTCCTCCTGTGATTACACCCACTACACATTATTAAAACAATAAGTAATCTATACCTTTCTTCAAAGTCCTGTCAATTTATGTATTAAATCAAAATTATGAAAATCGGTTCAACGACTTGTACAAGAAACATGCGACATGAATTATATATTCTTCAAAAAGATGATTTATTAATTTTTGTATAAATACGCTAACTGCAGTAAATATTATATAGTAAATGCTTTCAAAAAGGAAACATGAAAATAGTCTAATGGACATGGACAAACATAGTTAATATTATTGCAGTATTAAATAATAAATTACTTGTTCAGCACAAGTGGTTGCTCAGAGTTAGAAGACTAAGATTTTAAAGAAAAAAAATCAATTGGACTTGTAAAAATAACATTTGGATCCATTTTAATAAATTGAACTACCGTTAATATGAATATACACACGACATACAGTAACTTTTTTAAAAAAATAATTAAGGGTAACACTTACAAAACAATAAGGTTACGTTGCAGAGAATGACCCCCTTCAATGTTGTTAATTTTAAATTTTAACAAACGAAATAAAAAAACAATCTATCTCCCCATACGTATTCCTTTCAAAGAAACAAAATATTATAAGCAAGACTACTAGACTTCGGATATCAAAAAAGTGTAACGACGCATAACATAATATAATGTTCAATGGTTTCAAAGGTTATAGTATTTCTGTACTTATTATTTGTAACAGGTACCGCATTATTTGCCTAAAACGTCAACCAAGAAACGTCAAAAAAGAAAAATACAAAATTATTGATTATATTCCACGACAAGAGACGAATTCTAAACTAACCTAAATAAAATGGTTAAAGTTTGTTATAACTATAATGTAAACAACAATACGTATTAACACAGCGTTAGGAATAAGTGCGAATAGAACGAGGTTGGGACCGCCGCCAGCCACAGTGATTCTATATAATCCGATTGATCTTTCACATACCTATTAATAAATGCATGTTCTAAGATCTTTTCGAATTCACATCACTGTTTAAACACTATATAATTCAAGAGACACTTGCACAATTCATCACTACACTTTTACACTTTTCCGTAGCGCTTCCCACTGCAATCCATATGTCACTGCAATCCATAAAACGCAAGAGGGTTGGTTACTGGATCACTGTTTTGGCGGCGGCGGCACCGAATATATTTGTGCGAGGGTTTTGACGAACATGCTCAATACTAAATAGTAAATTATTATATCCACAACATAACAAGCATGAAGCATTGAAAAAGATTTTTTTATTTAGATTTATTCAGAAAAACTGTACAGGGGCACAAACACAAATAGCAGCGATATTTGCCGTCTTTAGGCAAATTAGTATATGTAAATACAACTCAGATCTGCATGTATCATTGATAAATTTTAGAAAAAATATTTAAACTATTAAATTATCTATAAAAAAGTGATGAGATATTAATTATTTAAAATTAAATTGTGAGGCATTTATACGACCGAAATATATTGACAATTACCTATTTGGTATCAATTTCATATAAATAATATTTTTTTAATAAAAATCCCATTATAAAACCTCTAACTAAAAATTATCATGTTTTATGCACTTTCTTGTATCATGTAACATTCGTATATAATAACAAAATCAAAACAATATACCTTAGTAGTCATATTTTAAGAATCGGATTCTCACAGCATACATTCATAATCGGCTTTTACTTAATACTTAATACTAATAAGTGTTAATACTTTTTATACAAATAACAAGTTTTTTTATCAAAAATCAAAACCGAAGAGAAAAAATAGAGTTTAAACAGAAATTACGAACAGGTCATTTTAAATTTTTTACGACCTTAGGGAAATACTTTTTTGAATCGGAAAGGATCAACATAGAACCGCACATCAAAAAGTTATGCGTGGCCTTACATAAAATGGAACAAAAAAGATATGTATCGAATTAAGAACCTTCTTGTTATCGTCGGTTGAAAGATAACATAAAATTTAATAAACAATATTACAACATTTACAAAACGCTCTTTTTGCGTTCCGGTGTAGGACAATGTTACTGCTTGTTATTAAACCTTTTGCATTATTGGACAGAATAATCCGCAAACAAAAACTTTTTTATAATCTGTCAGCAATCGTTAATATGTACAATAAAGTAATAATAAAGAATTTTGGTAAGATATTATTTTACTTGCTTATCTAGCTGCAATTTTTAATAATAGATTCTAACAAAACCATGTTACCGCCCTATTTATATATACATATACATATATTTGTAAATTTAGCATATGAAAATTCTAATAAAACGGTTACTCCCTTGTTCAAAGTAAATGACGTTGCCTATTCCATTTATGCTAAAAACCTACATATTATAATTTGAACGCGTCTAATAAATATATGGCTACAAAGTTCTCTTTTCAAAAATAATTTAGATGTTTGAAAATTTTCGTTTTAAAGACAAGTGGATGGAGTGTTCTTGGCTATAAAAAATATTTACTTATTTTCTAGCCCAGCCGATGTTTATATAATAACTAAACTTAAAACTGTTCCTCTAACAAAATATAAATAGTAATACAATTGACAAATAAGGTTTGGGAAATAAAACAAGTTATTATGACATTCTCTAAAATACTTTGAATATTTAATACCCCGAAATTGTAGTACTTTTGTATTATGAAGCGATACGTACAATATTAAAATGTTCTCTGTGTACATAAAAAAATCTTTGCGTTTGAATGTCAATAATTTCCAAAACTTATGATTTTATGTTTTTTTATGGGATATATATGCCCAACTCTTGACCTTGATTTCACCAAATGTTAAGTGTCAATGAGGCCGTAGATGGTGAAGTGTATTCGCCCAGATTACTTCTGGTTCTCACATGTGTAATTGCCGGAATGCAGCAAAGCTATTATGGCAAACGGGTAAAGTAATAATTTTAGTAATAAACGGCAAACAATATTTAACAAATATTGTGTTCCCCATTTTTTATTATTATTTTTAGAAAATGAATCGTAACATTTTTTAAAATACACTTCCCGAACGTTGGCTACGGTCGTTTATTACCAAATCGCAAAAATCGCAGTATATCCATGAAGCAACTACAGCCTATCACTTTCGAAAATATGAAAGAGAAGAAAATTCGACGAAATTTTTATCTTTCATTTCTTTTATACGTATTGCCATTTACTGATTCAACTTTGGCGATCTTTTTTCTTTAAAAGAGCAAACTTCATTTCGAAGATAAACCCAAAAACAATAAAATAGTCCAACCCCGAGTTTGGGTAAATGAAAACAGGTCTTGGATTTATTAATTTGAATTAAAACTGTGCTATTAAGAGGATTCGAGATATAGTTTTTATATGAGTATATCCCGAAAAGTTTTAGGTGAAATAATAGAAAACATCTATTTTGTACTCGTTCATTTTTTGTCCAAACCATGCATTTTTTTACTTTCTATTTATTCTCGGTTTTTGTTTATCATAAAGCACCACTTGTTGATTTTATAAAAACAATAGTAAAATGAGATGCTAAATATCTTAAAGATTCTTTTATCTTTTATTTTGTCTTCATTTTCTTATAAACAGTTTAAATTTGTGTGAATACAAAATTCGTGTCAATTCAATTAACTACCAAGATTGGAAAACAATACATATATTTTAATTTCTAGGTAATTTATTAAAATTGATAAAAATAGTATACTATATTCTCATTTCAAAATATCAATTAGACGAACTGATTAAAAATAAAATCGGAATTAATTTAAAACTGTTGTACTTATTGGAGATAAGGTAAAATTTAGATAATAAACAAATTGAAGTTCGAAAGTGTCTTTTGAAGTGTTAAAGATACTACAGAGGTATCAGCGGTATTTTAGATGCCCAATACTTAAAAAAACAATATAACTTTAATAAATAATAATTTTGAATATTATTAAAACGCTCTTATAGGCACTGGAGTATAAGTATAAATGAATAAAAAAGTATAATTTACGATTTCTTTAATAAAAATACTATTTTTGATAACAATTAAAATTTGTTTATAATCTTGTAATGTTTTTTTTCTCGACAATGCGTCTGTCAAAAATTCAGAATAATGGAGACTATGAAGACGAGTTGACTCTATTCTTCTTCATTTTCTTATAATTTTTACCTGTACAAATTGTGTTACTACGGTTTTAAATACCTCTATATACAAACCATAGCAAAAGGGAGGAACAGTTTTAGCACAATCTATGTCAATCAATATTTGCCTGGGTTGCCATCCAGTCTGTTTGATATTTTAACCATAATTGAAATATGCGTATTCTGATCTTTGACAACTATTGCTGGCGCGTACCTCTGGTGATCATAGCTTGGCGATCCAATTAAACGTGTATCACAAGTGATACACATGGGCACGTAACGTGTTAAATGTATTAAAATTAAAAAAGATAAGTTTATATGAATTTCCCAGGAAAAGTAACAACGTATTCATCATCGGAATAATTATTGATAATCGATTATGTTTAATAAAATGCATAAAACAATAATAATGAATGAAGCACAATTCATGATACCTGCAGATTATATTGCGTAAAAACCAAAAGGAAATACTTACGATAGGTGGTAACGAGTGAGGTTAGTGGGTGCCGGTGTGGAATTCACGGAGGATGAAGAGCCTGAGTAGCCAGAGCCGGCGGGCGACGAACCGGCCGAAGGCGCGCCCGCGGTCGATGGTATCGCTGCTGGTTCGTAATATTCCGTGGTGAGTGTCCTTTCATCCAACACATGCTCGGCATTGTGGGCCTTCGAAGCTGACTTGATGTCCATAAAGGCAACTGTAGCGCAAAAACCGGTAACAGTTGCCCCGTTTGCACCTGCGTTCGCGTTTTCCATTCTACCCAATAACTTGACATTTTGGACTCGGCCATAACTGTAAAGAAATAAACTGAGTTTTATAATACAAATGAGTGCAATCATGATTATAACAGAAAATAAATGAAAGAGCTTTAGAATAGCATTTAATAACTGATTACAATAACAAAAAAGTAGCGTTTAGAAAGATAATAAATTTATAGGAAAATATTAATAATTAATATTGCATCCAGGCATCTCAGTTTAGTTGCTTTCCGTAGTCTTCATTTCTAATTATTGTATTTGTTAATACTACAACTTTTGTTCTTCTGAGCATGTGTTATATTCTTGGACAATTTTTTTGAATATGACACAAATGGTTTTCCCGATTATTTTGCGCGATTTTCGATTAATCATAATTGCATAACGTATTCACGAAGACTTCAGGTTGTTTTTATCAGTGTCGTGAAGTTTATCTAACCCCATATTCGAAATTCAAAATATTTTATCTATAATTCACTGTGATTTGTCACATCAATGCATGGACCAGGTTTGAACTTCTTTTATAAATTAATTATGAATGATAAATAATGGTGATTCTTTATACACGATACAGTCTACATGCTAATGTTAACGGCTGCGTCTACGTGAAATATGGTGGATTTACCATCCCAGTTACATATTATAAATTCCAATTTATTTAATTAAATTAAATAATACCGCGAATACGTGCGCTTGGATAAGTGAACAAAAATCTAATACCCCGAAAAATAAGAAAAACATTTCTAGCTATAAAAAATATATAAATACAATTCGGGAAAGTTTATCTGTTATTCAATTAGATTTCAGAACACTCACAGTAGTTTTATATGATGCAGCCAAATTACAGACAGACATTTCTTATATATATCGCTAAATCGATAATATTGATAATTACAGAAGTAAAATTTAAAATGTGTATAATGTACAGACAGTGTTTCTAAAGATTTATTATAAGAATAATATTCGATTAATCACGTTTTATGTTTTAACTCGTGGGGCCTATTATATATCTTACGAAAAACTAGCGACAACGTCAATAAAACGGTCGTACTAGGTGAGCGTTTAGGTATCATTTGTTAATCGTAATATGCACTTTTTGCAGGGACATCGGCGTACAATACCTATTCCTATCGCTTATAAATAACACGAATTACTCATTTAAATGCAATTATTGTGTAATGATCGTAATTGTCGAAATTTATTTTATTATTCAGTACATACACGCACGCACCAACTCATCATAGTATAAACATATATGGAGATATAAACTCGTGCAAATAAATAACAGCAAAATTTTTATAAGAAATTAAAAGTTAAAGTTCTTTCTATTATATTTTTAAAGTTATTATATTATAACTTTTTCTTTGTTCGGTAGTTGTCGGTAGAAACCACAATATTAGATAGCTTTTACTATTTCGTTATTTCAATCATAAAGAATTAAAACATATAACAATATTAGTAAGTAAATCACTGACATTTTACTGTAACTACACTAAATATCACGAATTCCTCCGTGTAACTTACTCTTACGTATGAAAACTATTACACATTAATATATGATAACGATGATCCAGGTGCCAAAATATTTATTAGGGTTCGACCCTAGATGTACGGTGGTTTCCGAATAGTAATATTACTTTTTTTCTTGGTTTACGGTTAAAAATTTAATATCTATTTTGAAAAATAATTAATGCTGCTGGCTGATCTTACAAATTATTTTTTTTAATTACAAATTTATATTTTACAAATTGTGTCGTGTACATTGCTCTATTCGCTTTGCGCAACTACTCCTTTCCTGTCCTAATCTGATTTAGGTGGAGGAGGCCTAAACATGATTCAGGCCAATAGTACCCACCAGTGTAAAGATTATAGTGGAGAAGACGAGACCCATAGGGGTGAGCGGTACCCACGTATGCTAAGATCTAAATTCAGAAGAGATAATTTTGCAGCGCAGCGGTACGCGCTTCAGTACATACACGCACGCGAAGATGTAGAATGTGTGACTTATGGAGGATGCAGAAACCTTAAAGAGGTAAGCGATACCCGTAGTCACAAATCAGGGATGTGCAGTGTGTTGATGCTAAATTTAAACCATAACATATAGAGTTAATATAACGACTGATTTAATAATATTGGATTAGAAGATTCAGAATGTAATGTGATAATGTAACTACATATACATATGATCAATTTTTTTAATATAATTGTTATTAATTTTAAAATGTAAGTGTAAAATGTCATAAGTATTTGAGGTATGTGACATTCAACGTACCTTCGAACGGCCATTTTATATTTGAAATAGTCATTCCAGTACCAGGATGGACGATTGTTATTAACCTTGCTTGCTTTTTAATTATATTTGTTTTATTTAATTTTGTAAAATTTAAAAATTAATTTTTTTAGAGTATGGTTATTGGTTGATTTACTAATATTATTGATTTTGTGGGACTTTGTGCGTGAGTATGGTTGTTGAAATGAAGTTGTAGAGGAAGCGGCCATATAAATTGCGTAAGAACGAGGAGAGATGAGTAGTGGATTTTGTTCAAAAAATTTGTATATAATTAAAAGTACATCGTTTTACAATTTTAGGTACTTTATTTGTGTGAAGTATTGTTTTTCTGTTTTGCTAGATAGCTTAGCGTAGTGAATGATTATGAATTACTATATCTAGATATGCAATAAAGTATTAATTTTCTGGCAAGAGTTTTTGATTTGAAAATCTATGATATATTTCCCATCCTTTGTTAATATTTGTTAAAAATCAACGATCAAAACATAAAAAGCTCATTAATTGTTTTTATCTTATTTTATACTTCATTATTCCTCTTTCCTCATGGAGAATAATCAAATCGGTTCGGGATAAAACAGCAAAAGTTTCATTAAAGTCGGTTAAGAACTAGACCTGATATCACTTTGCCACTTATGGTCAAAGTTTGTATAGAAAACATGAAAAATTATAACGAACCAAATTATTGAGCATTGCTAAAATTAACTCGGACTGTAAGGAATTAAATATCCCAGAAAATTACCGTTAACTGAAATAAACTAAACATCCATAACATCGTGGTATGTGTGTTATAATTAAGGTTTCAACTCAGTTAAAAACTTAAATAATAACTGCAAGTCCTATAAAGTCCTAAATATTATGATTTATCGTTAAAATCAATGTTTATATATGATATGCTGCAGTATTAACCAAAGTTTTTGTTTGGTTATAAACAATGCACCTTATGTTTGTATAGATGATTTGTTTATTACAATTATCCGAGATGTTCAAAAGACAACAACCATAAACCTTAATTAAAATATAGAATCTCACTTCTATATGGTTATTTATTTACATTTGAAGGTTTCAAAATATAACTCATACCAAATTCTTGTGAACAACTTCCAGTTATCATATAAGTCCATTCTAGTACACTGAAATCCTATTTATACTACAGTATAACCCATATATCGATACTGTTTGCAATGTACAGTGATTCTTTAGTACGTTTGAAAAACAACTTTTGGAACGTGTAAGGGGGACATCAAGATATTAATTATATGTGCAAACCTTAGTTATAACAGCATCTCACATTTTAATAGATACTACGTTTCTTAAGCATCTCACATTTATTTCTACGATAATTCTTCGGGATATTCAAAAGACTACATACAATTCGTCCGAAACTTATATAAGAGTTCCTTTATTATACAACAATATCTCCGTACGATTCAGAATTGACAATTAACGCTTCCTACCTGTATCTTAACTTCTGCATGATTTTTTTTTATTATCCGTTTGACTGCGACGCGGCCCAAAGCACTGTTATCGTTAATCTTGAAAACAGTGACACATCGCTTTTTGGCGCTGCAAATTTCTATTTTTTTGATTCTCCGTGGGAGTAAATGTAATCTTATGATATCGAAATGGAATGGCTAAATAGTTAAAATACCGTGTCAACACCACCATCTTCATGAACCAAAAAATTTGCACTTAAAAATTACCGGGATGTAGCTTACAACAGTGTGTAGTGTGTAGCACGAGTGCGATTAAGCGATCTCGCCTTATTTGCACTCGCTATAAGAATGGCTTTCACGTTATTTGTGTGGCAAAACATAGTTGTTATACATAAATTTTTCATGTAAGAGTGAGTCAGTGATCTTGACTTGATCAAAATGATTTTTACATGCTGTTCATGAAAGAACGTCAATAAACTTTAAGTTGTTTTTTAATAAATTTTAATTTTCCAAAAAAAAACTATTTTAAATTAATTTGTTTCTTATTAACAATCACAATTAACATTTTTTCTTTGTAATGCAAAAATATTTATATTATTGATTGGTATTTGTTTAAATGAGTGTTTTATTTTACAACATTTTTTCTTATGTACCGCAATTTTCGTGCATTCTTGCAAAATTGCTTACCGCTCAAACGGTTAAGACTTGGCAATCCTGATTTTACCCAGTCCAACTATAAGGATGAAAACATTTTTATTTAATTTCTAGAATTCCCAAATGTTTAAAATCCGCTCAAATGCCGATTTCCTAAGATAGCGTCTGTTTAATTGCAAAACGCTGTTCCGATAATATGTACGACAGAACTATTGTAAAATTTTGTCTAGAAATATAGACCTTAGCACTACTTTATACGCACTTTATTTTTGTTTTATACATATAATCACATATCAATATTGTTAACAAATACACGTAAATCTGTACGCGCCATAAAACGTGCTTATCACATAATCCACACAGTTTTTATATTTTTATAGGTATATTAAATGTAAACTATTAATTATATATATTTATTCACGAAGCAAGTCGGCGAACGGCCGGTCTGCCGCACCGATCACATCGTGCGTTTCCATGACGCTACTAAACAACAAAAAGTGCGACGTTGCCGCTTTTATAAAGGTATTGAACAACAGGCGCTGTTGCCGCTTTGTTCGATTTGCTCTACCTACCAAGTATTTTTCTGTTCAACAGTAATTTATTTACTTCGTCCAGTTTAGTGAAGCTACGTTTAGTTTATCCGTGACCCTCATTTGGGGTTCGTTTTACTATGAAAATATTGTAAAATATTAATTTTAGAATTAATTAAATTGACTAAAGATAAACATTTGATATTTTTATATTATTATTTTATAAATAATTTTATAACAAAGAATGAATATTTAAAGAAGAAAAAACGGAAAATTCTATACTTTATTATAAACAAAGGAGTTTTTAAACAATAACAGGTAGTTAAGGTAATATGAATGGGCCAATGTCAAAAAAGTGTATACAGTATATTTACGTATGTATGAATATGTAATGACATTACATATTCATACATACCGTATATTTCTTTTGAGAAATTATTTAAAGAAAAAATAACAAACTCAAAATTAGAAATGTGTTCATTTCAAATTGATAATCAATTATTTCACTTACGCAATAACAATGAATAAATTCTAACAACTGAAACGTCCAACCAACATATTAAATATGATATGTACGGATAGATAATGTAAAACTTAACAGCGACACCAACGAATGATTAAATCGGTCGATGTCTAGTGCGACGTTGCCAAGCTTACTCTTACAACATGGCCGCGCCCGCCGTGCCCGTTTCCGTGTGAAACCAACTCAACTGCGTCTGTGTGTAAAGGATGGTCGCTACCAGTGGAGCGACTACGACGGCGCAAACTAAGGCGAAGAGAGAAGTACGGGGGGAGGGAGGCAAAGGGAGGGAAAGATACGGGTATAATGACGTCAGTCTACTTTCTGAATAACTATATTATGATATGCACGTTATAGTAATTTTAAATTCTTTTGAATATTCATTACGTTATATTATTTTATGGTTTATTTTAATGAAATATCAATAATAATTGCTTAAAAATTGCATTTAGGTTTTAGTTTTTCAAAAACCAATGTAAAAAAGGGGATTTTACTGTCCACATAAATGTTTTTTTTTATTTCGCGATAAATACACAAAATCCGTATCTCATTCTTTCGTGTCCTCTAAATGACACACTATGGAATTGTGGTTTAATATGATCTGTTCAATATTTTAGGATTTTAATATTCATAAGGAAGTTGTAAATTGTTTGATAATTGGAAATATACGATACCTTACCACATTATGCCATCGTATATTTCCCATTCTCAAATCCGTTTATCAGCATAAGAATTGTAAATGTATTATGCAGTTTTCTTATTACCTGCTAAAATTTACCGCTAGATGATGCTGCTGCATATCACGTTCATTACACAAAGAATCGTTTAATTTCAAGTATAGAATTGCAGTGGACACACAGTAAATAACCTGCGTTTGTAACTCCCAATTATTTTTAAGAAAAATCCTTGTTATTACTATCTTATTAGTACCTTTTATTTAAATATAATCACACAGTTATTACAATAACTACAATCTCAACCTATCCCTCTACGTATTGTCAAAATAAAACGATGAAAAGTTAATAAGGTGATGTATATTTCTCAGGGCTTTTTTCTTCACTATTCTATTCGTAATTTATTTATTTATATAAAGTTTAATGCACTCTTGTACAAATTATTTATTGTTAATACAGGTTATTTCTTCAAGTTTATTAACTTTTAAAAACCTAAGTATGTAAGCGCGGTAAGTGTTGCTAACACAATGAACATAATTATTAAGATTTTAAGATTTTTATTATGCTAATCTATAATACTAATTGATCTGATATTGTAAAAACTAGTAATTCAGTCGTATGGTAACGTTCTTCGCACAGCGTTTGCCGCAAGCGGTTGTCTTACCGTTATAGAAGGTACTGCTTTCTTTTTTTTTGTCCATATAAATTATAAACGTAATTCTACCTTCTCAGCTGTTAGTTTTCAAAATTAAAAACACGTAATATAATAAAATTTGATCTAATTATAATCCGTGAATCACACAAATATTACTACTTAGTAAACTACTACTACTACTTAATACTTTTGATAAAGAGTATTTGAGACTAAAGTAAATCTTAACTCCAGAATTGTTGCATACTTTTTACAATTTTGTGAAATTTTTATCATTGACAGTAGTGGAACTCTTACATTTGTTCTGACTGGGCGATCCCTCAAGCTGTTTAATTTATAATGTGAGATTGGTCACGAATGTATTCGATGTCGATGACATAGTAGGTAACTCGATGATGACATGCACTAATATTATCAATCGAGAATTATGTATGAATTCGAGCCTGACTGTGATGTGGGGACATATTTTACATATCATTTAAATAATCATCAAAACAATACACTTTAGCGTGTCGCACAAATGTTTTATACAATTTTATACAGGTATCTTTCTAAACTTTGTTTGCGATTAAAATTATAAGCACAGCTTTATCAGTGCATGAACACTCTTTAGGTATAGTTAGGTCATATTTTACGAAATTCTGTATCATGTCCAGAGCATTTGAACTTCTTTTATAAATAAATGTTAGTACTTTTATAGAACCTATCGTTCTCAAAATGACAGTGTAATTTCTACCCAGTCCAATACATTTTCAGGATACATTTGTACACTTATATCTAATTATAAAAATATATGTTAATGTAGACAAAAACCTCCCACAACTAAAAGTTTTTTTTTTGTAATATAATGGACTAAATTTGTAAGAAAATTTAAATAAAATTTTTTACAATAAATTTTTCCAATATAAATAATAGTATTACTTTCAATTGTTAAATTTTGAGCTTAATCGATACTACATTCATAAACAACTTTATAACCAAAATCTGTGTGAGTATTCACATATATGGAATAGATTACAAAAGAAAAATTAAAAAATCTATTAATCGAAAACACAGATTTTGTTAATTTTGATACTATACCCTGTTTAATAACAAGGTAATGGCTCTCCATTTTAAAAAATCTTTACTTTTGAAAACGTGACGAAGGCTACATTGTACAGTAGTTTTATTTCTTTGCTGAGGTATTGGAAATGCGGCGCCTAAGAGTCGAATTGGATAAAACGAACCAGCGCGCACTAGGGGTAGGGGGAATTGAGGTTCAATCCGGTTGGGTCGGTCGCCAAGCCAGCCGCGACGGCCCGGGTTCCCTGCGCAGGTCGATAGAGCGAAGCGTGGGTGGGGCCTAGCAATACTGCACGGGGTGGTGCCCTTACTGTCATCATAGAATGATTGCATAATAACGTAAAATATTAACTAATTTTATATACATCTAAAACTGTAAACAAGCCAATGCAACATTTCCAAATAACCTTTGATTTTATATCATAGCAGTAGATCTTTATGTTATTATGTTAGCTTATTGTTTATATAGTTCAATGATTTTGAATTTTTGGACTAAACAAAAACATATAATCATCAGTAAGGAACAACAATTTCAAAAATAATTGTACAAAAATCTTTTGTGAAACAGTATTTTTGTAACTACGCTAAATAGATAAACATTTCATTTCTAAATTACCTAAATTTGTAAAAAAATTATAAAAAGTTTTACAAATGAATATTACTGTATTATTATAAAAAAGTAATAACAGTAAATGAACGTAGCGAAAAAGATAAGTAAGATAAAGTATTAGATAAAATTAAGTAGACTGTTCGTCAAGAATGATTGCAATTTACCTCTTCTTTTACTACTAAATAATACGTTATGATGAAAAATATAATTATTCTTCAGCGCTACTCACAGCCTAAACAATTACAGTGAACACTATATAATAACTTCCGTAGGCGAGAGTGCAAAATGAACGTTCAATACGCATCTACATAATAATAACTATGTGCATGAAGCGACATACGAATTGTCCGGACACAAGTACAAAACATGCGACGTTGCCGCACTTCTCGTCGCGCTGCGGCAAAGGCGCCACTACATTTATCCAAGGCGAACAGAGTCGTAAGGTGTGTCGTTCGATGGTTGGTTAGCTAGCCAGTTACTTTGAACAACATTTTGCATTATGAAAGGACAATTCGTGTAAAAATATTATTTTTTAATTGTTTGGAATTGAACATATTATGCACTAAGCAATTGAATTTCTTTACTATTCTAAATATTACAGTACATTACATTTTGTCAGTAAAAATTATATTATTTTACTTTTTCATCTTCAGGACATAAAAAATTTACTTGAATATATATTTATACATACAGATTTTATGATCATGAGTAAATAGATAATTATAGAATTTCTACATTATAAAAATTATACTTTATTCGTTATTTGGGTATCGATTAAAAAAAACATATAGAAGATAATCTTTTTTACAATGTATTTTTGTTCGTAGTGAGTTCGTCGACCCCTACAACGTCGTCGCTCCGCCTGCGCGTTCGTATTACTTTTGGAGCGCGACATTGCAAAATACTAGTGGAGCAACAATTGACTATCTGTGTACTCTAGAAAATAAAAATTTTCCTAACATGCGAAAAAACTATTCTACGTATGAATTTATATAACGAAATTACAGCTTTTTTTGTTAATTTTGTATATTTATTGGTACTCATACCAAAAAATAAAATTATAAAATATTTTTCAGTCTGTTCCAGCTACGCTACAAAAATTCTGGACAAATTTGAACAGGATGGCAGATTTCTGACGAAGACAAGGAATAAAATAATACGCCTTTTGGTTTGTTTCAATAAAATTAAAATACTCGATGTAGATAACATATATATATCAGAACACAACAAATATAACGCTTGGTGAAACTAGATCATTTAAAAATATTCTACGTTTCCTCTAACGATTTTGATGAAACTTAACCTTATTATATAATAATTGCCTTCTGCTGTATACAAAAGAAAGGTAGAGTCCAGATGCCAGAAAATCAAAAAATATTTTTACAATATTACGTACCAAATAGCTTAAGAAGGTAATAATTTACGATAAACAAAATAGATGCAAAGCTTTTTTTTCGTAGATTTAAGTTGTAATAAAATTATAATTAATAATTTTTTTTGTAAGTAAATTTCTAAAAATTAGTTATTTATGGAAATTTACTAACAAATAATTACAAGACAATCGATAAAGCACTTTACTAAAAATATATTTATGGCGGTACCAACAAATATATTAACAAATTATACTTCTTACCTTGTATTTCAAATGTAAATAAAATGTTCTATAAAAAAGTTTTAATACAATCACAAAATTAGGATGTAATTATGCCACACATTTCACCGTAAAAAGGGTAGATAGAAACAAATTCGAAATTGCAATCAAGTATTGTGTGCAATCAAAATTTATTAATTTGATTACCGTTAAATGCATTTATTTCTAAATAAATGATAAGCTTCACTATTTTAAGTTAACAAGTAAATTATTTATTTTTAATGTTTAATTGGAAGACCAATAAGGGTTTTCAAAACCTTTTACTGTAAAACGAATACCTTGTTTATCTTTATTTATGATTGACGTAACACCTTAGACTAAGGGTTCAGAGAGCGAGCATATTGCCATTGAGACGTTCTCTATCAGTCCATCAGAGGACATATAATAAATAAATATAAAATATATTTCAAATAATAAATATTGTGTACCTGATAAGTAAACACAAAAGATAAATAAAATAAAAATGACCTACGTCTTTGACACCTATTTGAAATGATGCAATCGTAAAATCTTTTTATATGTGTGCCTATTTTAATATGACCGGGCAAGGCGTTCCAGAACAGAATGCACTGTAAAGTAAAAATGCACGAATCCCGATTTTAGTCGAGGGACACGAATCTAAACACTATTAAAAGGACGGCAATCTCAACCAGAAGTTGAAAAAAATTGCAATTTATCTTCAGGGTAGAACACAGATGAAATAAATTAAAGTGAATACAAAGTAAAAGACGTAAGCTGTTGACGGCTGGAAACCATATAAAGCCTAAATCGATAATAGACTTGGTCGTATTTACGCATACAAAAGGTGAATATAATAAAATTATTGAGAATGCGCACAGATCTGCGCACCTCACATCACGATAATCGGTAATGGAAAAATTTTTATTATCCTTAATCTTTCAATTATGAGTTATGTCAAATAAAAAACAGAAATACCTCGGTATCATAATTTCTTTATAGAATTTAGATGTAAAAAATGCATTATTTTTAGTGTTTTCTTTTGGAGTGGAGTTTTATGGGGGGGGAGGCGTCTTTCTACCCATTAAAATCACCCTATGCATCTCGAGGGAAATTTACTGGGCAATCTATCTGCACTATAGGCGGCCCTTAACAATCTCGCTATACTACGTGAAATACGAGATCATAACCCAAGTGTACAGCGCGCAAGGAATGTGAAACGTTTCATGAATTCATGTCTCATTTTCTTTATCTATAAATCTTCTTTGTATTGTTTAAATTTCAATGTAAATGTATTTTTTAAAGCAAATGCAACAGTCGTAACCCTGAAAATCACATTTTCCCAAGTGTTTTAAGATTATTTTTTTTCGGTTTTTCCTAAATTTTTTACTGCTATATATTTACAAAACTGCTTCTTTTTAATGACAGCAAGATTCAAAAATAGCCAGAACAATGGTCGGCCAATAGCGCAAAAATTATAGATTGATAGAAATCCAAATGTGTTAGTGGCTTAAACATTCTGAAAATTATTTGATACTTGATGATAAGGTACACTTTACGGAGTACTTTAATGTAAGTTTGATAGTGGACATTAATTAATTACTTAATTTTACCGATCACATAAAGACATATTGCTAATTACTTATTACATCAATGTAAATATTTATAGGCAGGTCTGATTAATGGAAGAATTATATACAACATTTCTTAATTTTTATTCTTCAGTGCTTCAAAGCTCTTAGGTGCATTAGTGCACGCATAGCTGCGCAATAAATTTTCGGACATACCATAGCAGTTTTTGTATTTCGAAAGTAAAGCAACGCAATTCCATTTTAGAAATATTTTGTTCAACAATGAATACACGATGTTTTAGCCAATTATGTCATAGCTTTTTACTAACGCTAAAAGACAGCTGTTAAACAATTTTACTATTTTTTTTTAACGTAACCAACGTTTTATTGTACAAAAGTGACCTAAAAACACTATATTACAATTTTTAGGAAAATGCAAAGATAATCGTTTTGAGATTTGTGCAAAAATTATATATAAATCGGAAATTAATTTAATATTAATACATACTTACAGAACATATAACACTAACATATAATTATAATAAATTAGACAAAAAAGTATATAGTAAAAAAATGGTCGTGTACGTACGTGCCTTACCCTTACAAATGGTAAAATTCCCTTAACACAAAAAGCTTTACCTGTGTGTAATAATTCCACTTCGGAAAAGGTACACTGTTATTCGAAATATATCGATTTTCACAAGTAATTCCAATTTTTTTTTTAAATATAATTACATTTTTTGGAGACTCATCCCGTAGCTTCAACCTTTGTCCAATACACATTTCACGACCCATGAGTCAAAAACATTATATTCCTATTACAGGTATTTTTAACATCATTTTCACGGCAAAAGTGGTTTAAATCCTTCTTCTACATTTCTTAGTACAGAAGTAAATAAAGTTATTTATGTAAACAGTGTTTTAAAATTTTGATTTTCACCTAGTTTCTAACCAAAAATTCGATTAAATAAAACATATATATGTAATCACGGTGTATATAGTCGAATACTATTTACATATAAAAAAATAAATATGAACATTATAATTAATTAAAAATGTTGAATAGGTCGAGAACACTAAACACTAAAAAATGAAAACTAAAAGTGAAAATTAAACACTATTAAATGAAAAAACTATTTTACTTACAAACTTTCATGTTAAGATAAAATATGTATGAGCCGATACTTTTAAAGATTTTTACATAGTATAAACATTATGTAATTCACGTATATGTTTATTCCGAACCGGTGTGGCGTTCACTCAATAAGCTTAGTCAAATAGTTCGACAGTAAAGTTTTTGACACGGATAGCAATAGCACTTGTAAAAGTTTTCTAAAGAAACTCCAATAAATAATAAAAGTGTAGATTTTACACTGCGCTTGTAGAGTAAATAGTCTTTAAGATTACAAATATGCAAACAATTTAAATGAAGAAGTTATTTAATAAAAATACAAATATTTATTGATACAATAATTATTTAATGGTTAAGAGCTGTAATTAGTAACAAGAAATATTTAACATGTTTTACTTTTATTGTAATATCAACGTGTGCTCAGTTTCTCCACTATCTGCTAATATTCATAACCTACAAATTAAATTTACCACAGAGAGGCATTAAATAACTGGCATTTATAAAGTTAACATTACATGATGTGTTTTACACTTATGGCAAGTTGTAGGTGTCAGTATCAACAGCACGGGAATTTAGAGTATTTCAGATATTACTATTTGTACTTCGTCATTGAGAATGAAAACCCCAATTGAGCTACAAGTTATAACGAAAGCCATGCAAGTAAATTAAAATGTTACCGTTTAAAATGCTCTCTTATTCGATCTTCGCGTATGTTATCGGGTAAATTTCCAACCCACAGGTGCCGAGTCTCTCTAACCATCTTGCTTCGAACTCCACATTAGGAATCATTACCCGTTCGCGTCACTACGTGGCAAAAATCAATTTTGCACACCACGGTGCTGTACACATGTTGATTTATTCACTTGTAAAATATACCATTACCATCATGGCAATCACACAATATTCACTTATTGAAAACAACACTAATTCACTTCACGACATTCGAAAATTCTTCACAAAACACACTTCACTACAAACACACTACGTATTAGACGCGAGCGTACTCTTCGCAGCTCTCGAATTGACAGTGAGGCCAGCTTCGACGCGAGTTTGCCGATAAGCTCCGCCTTCTGACCGCTGCCGCGCAAAGTGGAGTAGGGTTTACAGCTAAAATACGGGTAAATCATAAGCTACAAATTACAACTTTAGGACTGAAACAAAAACTATAGTAATGGATAACTTTGTAGAAATTAACATTTCCCCTTATATAAACGAAAATGTATACATAAATGTCGATGGTATCTTTAAAACCATTATTTTAATATATTTTTTACAAATATTCTTTGCAAAATTAGAAAAAAATTATAATCAATATTTTTTTCTTATAATATACATTAGTATATTAAGTTATTTAAAAGTATATGAACAATTAAATGTTCAGAATGTATACCAACAACGGTCCGCTGGCCAGCTTACCCTAATAATCTACTATCTCTTTCTTTATTTTATTGTTCATCCTTCTCTAACATCGAGAGAGAAGTGGTGGTGTGACCATGCCGGAGAATACTACTTATATTACGGGACAAATGCTGACACTTTTCTGTTTATGCCAATGCATTGTTCACAAGGTTTAATTTAAATTTTCTGACAATTACCATTAATTATAGATTTTGTTCAATTATATTTTTATTATCTTTTCTTTTATTTGTTATTTACGTGTAACTTTGTAAACATTTAAAATAAACAATTATCTTTATTACTGTCCATACAATAAATATTCGCTTGACTGAGATGTGCAACAACAATAATATAACAGACGGGTATGTTAGGTGTACTTTTGAAAAGAAATACAAAAATATTTCATTACTTTTAAGGTTAACTTATTAATTGGTTATAGTATTACATTAAACAGCTTAGTATCTGGTTAATGCAGATACTCTTTTCTTTCACCCACTGACTAATATGAAGAGAGCTATAAGTTTTTTCCATGCATCGGTGTGTTTGTCTGTGGAACCGAACTTCAAAACATTGTAATATTAACTCTTTTACTTTTCGAAGGTTTTTTGTTAATTTCGAATTTTAAAACTCGAAACGATGAGTAGAATAGTCACCTGATATTAAATGATACACTTCACCTTTTTGAATTCGATTCTTTAATTAAGACACAACAGAAAAATAGAGTAATGGTGCAAAATAGCTATATTTAATATCATGATAATTTATCCTCACTAGAAGAAAAGTACTATATAGTATTTAAGTGCCTTATAAGTGTCTTATAATAAACTAAATTTGCAATCAGAATGTCAAACTTTTTTAAACCAATATCATTCTGGTGTTAATTTTTTTTAAAAAAAAATGAGGAAGCATTTGATACCTCCATAACGCGGTGGTTTACCGCTTGCCCTATAAGACGGAGATCCTGGGTTAGATTCAAGATCACATGAGTGTCACTAGATGATGGAAGGGTTTTTTGCAACTGATAATCTGAAATTATTATCAGATACACGTTTACTCTAAAATGTGCAGATATTATTCATTATTTATAAAAAATCTATAAAAACGAAATTTACGGGACAAGTTTTTTTATTCAAGTAAAAATAATTTTTATCAAAAAAAATTGAATAAGTAGAATGTAAAATTATGATTAGTATTCCTTTTCACTAATTATTTAATTAGTGAAAAGGAATACTAATCATTATTTTGAAAAATAAATATTTTTTGAATGAACACATATTGGTATATTAAGTTTTTAGCGTACATTTTACAGATATAATAATTTTATTGATTGACTTGTATTTTAAACAACCATTTTATTAAACTCCTATAATGAATGTTATTAACAAATTATGATAAAAATAAAATTAATGAAATTGATGAAGCAGTACTTGTATGATTGTTTAAATATTTAGTCATATTTTATAGTGATAAAAAAGAAAACAAAAATAACTTTTATTATTTTATAATTTGAATATTTGAGAAACATATAATCTATCACATTTTGGTTTCTAGCATGAGCTATTATTATTACTCGCAAAAAGTGACAATTACTTTGACATTTGTTACTTTTCAAATTTGTAGCTCTATGATGAATTTGTTATTGTAGTGAATGTTAACAATGTATGTATAATGTTATAAATAAACATTACGGGTATTATATATAAACTTCTCTGAAGTATTACATATTTACCTAATAAATAGTATAATAATTTAAAATGTTTGTTAAATCGTGCACAGCGTTTAGAAGTTATAATCGTTACATAAGATTAAAAAAGTATTTTTCTGCGCAAAACGTGGGTAACGACGCAATTGTTCTTAGTGAGAACTGTGTGCAAAAATTAAAGCAGTTATGTGATGATAAAAGTAAATTTTTAAGATTATGTGTAGAGAGTGGAGGATGTTCGGGATTTCAATACAAATTCCAACTAGACAACAAAGTCGCTGACGATGACAGGTTATATATTTTATATTTTATGATTTTAGTATACTGATTGATTTTTAATTACGTAAAACAGTTGTGGATATTAACAATAATTCCTTTATTAGCTTTCTAAAGATAATGGAATTAATTTTTGACTTCCAAAGAAGTAGTAAAAAATCGCTAAAGTTAACCTTATATTTCGGTATGATTCAATATTTTTTTTTATTGAAGTATAAAATTCTTCGGAAGATTATCAACCAAGGTCCTTTTTCTCAATTATTATTGATTTACTAGATATATTTTTCTGTAACAAGTCAAAGGAAATTCAATAAAAGATTTATCTTAAAAATTTGGAAAATAATATTTTTTAAGCATCAACATCTCAAGCAATGAAATCAATTTGCACATTCAACACTAGCAATAAACTTCATAGACTTGGTTTTAATAAGGTAAAAAATAATTTTGAGATTTAAAGCATAATCCATTTATTTTTCAGAGTTTTTGAGAGAGATGGTGTGCAAGTAGTGATAGATGAGACCTCTCTGGAGTTTATAAAGGGAGCAAAAATTGACTATCAAACAGAGCTCATTAGGTCTGCCTTTAGAGTAGTCCAAAATCCTAATGCAGATATAGGCTGTTCTTGTGGAGCTAGTTTTTCACTAAAAATAGATTAAAATATTTTGTATATAAGAAATGTAATACATACTTCTGTCATTTTTATAATAAATTACTGTATTTTTATCGTTTATAACTGTTTATGGAACTTTCCATGTGTTTTAAATCAATAGCTTCAAAGTCTTTACTTTAAAAAATGCATTTAAAACAGAATAATTATAAATGATCAATAAATTAATAAAATAAAGAAAGTTGTTAATTTGAGTTCTATTTGATTTTTTAAACTATCAATATTCTCTAAAAATCTACCTTTAAAAATAACTCACTATTCAAAGTTAGTAATTCATATGGAGAAATTTTGTTCTTTATGGCCAGAGTAGGTATACAAACAACCTATTCACATGATGTAAATGAGTAAGTGATCACCGTTGCCCAAAAAGGTGTGGTGTGGTCTATTCTTTTAATTAAGTGGTGAAAGTATTTATTATAGTAAATATATATATACATATATATTTACT
>DWQX01001470.1:0-27794 GCA_018245475.1 Pharmacophagus antenor | reverse complement strand
TATTTATATATATCAGAAGTTATAAATATTTAGTTGCTTATATTTTAAGTGATTAGAGTTTTTAAAATATTACACAAACCTTTGTTATTAATTTGTTTTAAGTTAGTTGTAACGTTACAAACATTAAAAAAAAATTACCCACCGGCCAATAGTATTCTCCCGATCAATTCGTTACGGCCGATATTGTCGAAATCCATGACTTGGACATCAAGGGAACACTCCCTGATCTTTTCCCAGGGCACATTGAACGAAAAGGAGTCGTTGAAGACTGGATTCAAGGTACACTTGAAGATAGCCGTCTTACGTTTCTCGATGCGCTTGTCACCGAACTGTAGCCAAACTTTCACATATGGATCTGAAAATCGAAAAATGGTTGTTATTTTATATGGCATGAAACAAAATGAGTAGTAAGCATTAATTAACTGTCAATAAAGAGAAGAGTACTAAATGTTTCTTTAAAGGACATAGCGAGATATATGTGCGAGATCTGGCAAATTAAAAATACCTTTGAGGAACGAGTGCAAATACTTAATTTGTTTTGTAAACAATGTGTTAAACGTGAAGGGTGTCTCAGAATGTTTTTCGTTTTAAGATGTTAAATAAAATAACAACAATATCAATTAAAACTCGTTTTATTTATTGTTAAATTAAAGAGCAGTTCTTAAAGTTTATATATGAAAAACAACCGTTTGCAAATGCGCACCATTCGCTTCTTCACACTCATTTAACCTGGAGCTAAACTTTTCAATCACACGCTCGAGCATCGCTCTTGGAATAGAGTTGATTTCTTCAGTGATTCTTTGCTTCAAAACATTTAGCTTAGATGGCAATGGATTGTAAACTTTACTTTTTAGGTAACCCCATAGGAAAAAATCAGCAGGCGTTAAATCAGGGCTCCTCGGTGACCAGTTGATGTCTCCTCGGCGGCTTATCGCTCTTCCAGGGTATCAATCGTGAAGACCAGCTAATGAGTCATTTGTACCATGAGGTGACTCCATCTTGCTGGAAAAAGGTGTTGCGGTTGTAGCCATCCTGGTTTTGCATTTCTGTAGCTAAAAAAGTCGGGATCATATAGTAATATTGATCAGAATTAACGGGCTGAGTTCGACTTTGGTCATCCTCAAAAAAATAAGGACCGATAATTTTAAACCTTTTAAGCCTTGACTTTATATGGCAGCCCAAACAATTACTTTTGGCGAGTGCAAGGTCTTCTGATGCAGTTCTAGCGCATTCTTGGAAGCCCAGTATCTGCAATTTTGTTTATTCACGGGACCGTTGATGTGGAAATTCGATTAATCGGAGAACCAGATGTTATTGAAACCGCTAAGACGGTTTTTCATTGTCCTCCAGAATTCGACTCGTTTATCAGGATCATCAGGCTTCATTTCTTGAACAATAACAATTTTGTAGAGGTGAAAATGTAAGTCTTTCGAAATAATGTGATGAACCGTACATTTGTTAAAAATAAGTAAAGCTGCGAGCAATCTCAACGACTGTCGTGGGTCATCCATAACAGACTGTAGAACGCGGTCGACGTTCATGCTCGTTCTTGATGTCCTTTTGCGCCCAGACAATTTATCCGCCATTGTTTTCCCAGTCTCTTCAAACTTGCATACCCAATGCTTAATTAAATTGGCACTTGGCACATGTTTTAAGCTTGTCAAATTAGAATGTATCCTGTAGAGACGACGAACAACAGTGTATGAATCATTGTTTTTATATAAGGCTCGCACGCAATGGATCGATTCATGGCTTATAAAACTTAACAAGCCGGCCAAGCGATTGAGACCAATCCCCACCTCTCAATTCAAACATTAAAATCGTTCTGAGACACCTTTACGTTACCACCTTTACATAAAATAAAACATAGCATTTATCAATAAATACTTATATATTTATAATAATAATATTATCATTTACACTGTTTCAATCTACAATATGTCAAATACAGATTGTCAGTGATGACCGAATTTGACGACCAAAAAAAAATTATACATTATTATTGTTATTATATTGATTATATATCATGCTTGTTCTATTAAATGAAAGTTAAAATACATTAGAGATTTTTTTATACCTTACCTACGTTATAGATCTAAGTTACTTGGTAAATTATAGTGTAGATTTTCTTAACCACTTCCATTAGTTCTAATATTTGACATTTTTTTTGCCTGTGTTGTTTTTTCTTTTTGTTCATTATATTTTGCTAACATCGCTGTGCAAATTTATAATTGAAGCGATTCGTATACGAAGTTTGTGTGTGTGTAATAATTCCTAATAAAAAGTATCAAGATGTAATCACTACGAGTGTTAATTTGTGGAATGTGCACAATATTTAAAAACAGGGTTACACTATCATTGGCATTTCTTTTTTTTACTAAGAATTTAGATTTTATGTAGAGGGGATCTGAGAAATACTGCTGTAAATATTATGTGTTTATTAAATTTCTAGGAACAATAAAGAAGCACTGTACATTGTATAGTAAATAAAAGTAACAATATAATATCACGAATAACACCAATGTACACAAGTGTTTGGCCGAGCCCATTCCTGTTGCGTGTTCGATTCCGGCTCATGACAAACATTCATGTGATGAATATTAATGTTTATCTCGTTTATTATTTTTAATATGTTTAAGTATGTATTTAAAAATATCCATATATGTATATCAGTATCTGATAACTCATACTATAGGTGCTGCTTGGCTACCTAACTCGGGATCGGAGTACTATGTGTAAAGATGATTCTGATATTTACGTAATCCAATCAAATTAACATACACACAAAAACTAAATGCTTTTGCGATAAACCATTCAATGACAAAGTTAAATATGTACATAGTACGGAAAAGTAACTATTATAATTTTTTTGTCAACTGTTTAAAATTTTAATTTTAAACAGTTAACAAAAACTTGCGTCCCGAAAAGCTCAAAGGGCAATCGAAAGACAATAATAATAAAAAATAAAATACTTGAATAAATTTATTGAATAAACATTAATTGACTTTACAGAGATTTTAACTTTAATTTCTTCTTTCAGAAAGCCTTACTTGTGACCCTCTGATTCTCAAGAACAAAGTATAATTGATTTAAGATTAAGTAAATAAATGCTTTTCATTTATAATTTTACTCTCTTTTTAAGGCTTCCTTTACTGATTGAAAATTAATTTGATAAGTCAGAGAAATGTTAATTAAGTAAGTCATTACACAGCGAAGGGTTTCTCCACTGAATTTAATATTTTTTTCAGATTAGATAATAAAGTATTCAACTTACAAATGCTACTTTCTTTTGACACTAGCAAATTATAGATGTAACAAATAATTTAGTAAAAGCCTTAGTCAGGTTTCTAAATTTGGACAGAATTGTTAAAAAACATGTTACTTATTTAGTTTAAACAGCATTTAGAAAAAAAATAAATTAAATGTTTTCGTATGAAAATTTTGATTTTCCGCGAGTTAGTAAAATTTATGTAAAGCAATAAAATAGGCAAGGCGAAGTAATAAATTTCTTAAACATGTTTTTGTTACGGATCACTGAATTTCCTTTCCAACGGCCAGCCCTAAAAAGGCACAGCAATAATTCAAATAGTCCAGTTTCCGCAAAACGAGACTCGTTTAATTGGGAGTGCCTACTGCAAGATGTTATCTTGATTTATATACAGTGGAAAAAAGTAGGCGACGCAAGAAATATGAAAAAATATTGATAGAATTTTATAGATATAATCATTTTTTGCGTACTTTCTAAGGCGTTTTATTATTCTGCTTATAATGTCTTTTTTTTTATTACCACAATTGTGGTAAACAGGCCTGCGGCCTGCCTCATGTTCAGCAGTTACCGCAGCTTATAGACGCCAGCAACACCTGGGGTTGCGTGTTGCCGACCCTGATGAAACCTTTTTTTGTAAAGTGTATGTAGTAAATGATATTAGATAGGATGCGCTTCGTACCGGACTTTCCATTTATATCCTTGGCCTTCAAGTTCCGTGCCTTAAGTAGTGTCAAAGTGAGCACACTGTTGCTAGGGTGGTAGCAGAGTGACGTCAGTAGCTCGCCGCACTTGTCTTTGGCAGGCGGCTTCAAAGCTTTCCAGAAAGATGGCTTCTCACTAAAATCCACCTATAGTCAAACAGAGTATGAGATGTGTTCACAAATTTGAGATGTAATTTTAAATTTATGGTCAATGATATTACAAGGCTAATCCCAACAAACCCGATAAAGTGAAATAGTAAATAAATAATTAAATAAGATTATGCCTAATAATTTGCCACAGTAATATATATACGTGTTATTAATTAATCAGCCTAAAAATGTAACTATTTTGGCTTAGATTGATTAAATCTTATGACAAGAAATAGAAAATATCCTACGTTTTTTAAAAACGTTTTTTAAGTCCGTATTTATTTTGTAATGGCTAAGTGTACACAATATATATGGTTATTCATTATTTGGGTAGATATAGTGTCCATTTTACTTACAATGAACCCACCACGAAAGAAACAATACATAAGTTTAAATGAAATGCAATTTTCATACAGTTACATTAAAAATAAATTAATACAAGTATAAACGTCACTTCATATGCACGAGGTCTGTAAAAAATGTTGACCGGAAGAACAAGAAAAACCTTGAACAGAAAATGCCAGTACATAGTACAAAAATTTTGGAAAATCTATTTTCATCTAAGACGTTCGTTTGTGGAATTTTTTATCTATAATTCTGCGACAAACCGTACTCGTACAAGCGTTCAAAAAACATTACCTTTCTACTTCATGATTCTTACATATTTTTTCTTTTAACCCACGTGAGACTTATAAAGGTTGTCTGGAAGAAATCTAATAGCAATAAAACTGTTTGTGACTAATCTATTGGCAATAAAACAGCCCATTGAGCATTAAACGTAACTAATAAGTTTTATATTGTAGATCTAATAATGTTTTCTGGTGGGCAATAAAGTTTACTATACTCTACTCTAAATGCGGACTGAATTTAATTGGAAAAAATACTAATAGCTAAGTTATAGTGGTAAGTAAAACTTTTTGTAGTAAGAGTAGTCTTAAACTTTATTTAAATAAAATTTTGACGTATTTAAGTACAAGAATTATTTCATAAGGCAAAAGCCTTAATGAAAAAAATAAATAATGAATGATCACGATTTATTTTATGACGTAATTTTATTCACTTGCTTGATGTTCGTATCGAAATTACCTGGCAAAGCGGCAAGAAGACTTCTCCAATGGAGTCATCTCTCGAGAAGCGATCGTAGTCAAATACGTGCAGATGCAACACCTGTAATTTTTTTTAATTACTATCACAAAAACGTTCCAAGATTTATTAAATTTGAAGAAACATCTTAAAGCTGATTTTATTTTTAATCCAATGGACAAGTTACTAATAATTAGATGTCCCATAGACGGTGGAAGAATATAATAATCGCAAATAAATATTAGATCAGAAAAATACCGACTCGCGTTTTCTTGTGCCAAACCATGAAAAATATTCAGCAATGAGTAAATATTATATAAAGGGTAATTTATAATTTTGTTCTAATTAATTTTAAACAAAAAAATCCAGCAGATATGCCATGATTTATTGATTTCATAAGTAGCATATTTCAGTAGTTATATTTTATCTTTTGATAAAGATATCATGATCGAAAATATTTTTATGTACTTATGATTACTTTAAATTTTTTTTAATTTATCTTGCTAACGGATGTCTTTACAATTTTTTGATTTAATAACGTCGACAGTGTAAATATTGCCTTTTATATCATACCCGACTCTGCAGCTTTTGGATTGGAAAGCCTTCAAAGTAGAATGTCTCGTTCCAGCGTGGGTTGAGCGTGCGCCGTTTGATCTTCGTCTCCAAGCGGTGCTTCTTATCCGGTAGAAGCGTAACTCTCACGTAGGGATCCGAGGTGCCACTCAGATCTTTCGCCGGTAATTCCTTACCCTAAATTTTAACAGGCATGACAAAACGCATTACATTGGTATTAAAAATGTTTTATAGCTTTATATAAAAAAGTAAGTATTTTTCAAGGACATGAAGATGAGATCTGCTTTTTTTGTAAAAAAATTACACACATATGTGTTTTCATATTGACTGAAAATATTGCTTAATATTATTACAAGCACAACGGTGGCGAAAATTTTTAATGGAAATTTTATTTTGGGGCATTCACGATCATCTTGCCATGGAATGTAAAGGCCTAAATCTTTTTATTTAAAAATAAGTATTCCTAAATTATAGGCCGGTAACCACTAAAAACGCATTGAAAACCATGACACCTTATTCTACAAAAGTTATTAAAGTCATGATTATGTTCGCAAAATGGTGCATTCTTAGTTATATTTGACATTTTTGTAATTATTTGAATTTAGATTATATGTTTTATGTAATAAATCGTTGCAGATAATTTTTCATGCATGTAACATGTGTGTCACGGATTTACGATGGCACGACCAAGTTTATTGTAATAATTGACATCTTGTTACGAGAATCGAAAATGTTTTACCTACCATTTACCGGACAAATTTTCTGAAATAAATAATAAGGCACTTGTTTGACAGTCATAAATGTATTGTTTAATTTATTATATTTATAATATCTATTAGGTATTATTATTATTCTTGCATAAAAACTACCCAAGATATGAACGTTTTGAAACCATTGCGTGTGTATCTATGCACTATCTCATTTTAATATGAGGATTTTAAAAATATTGTTCCCAGTGTTATGTTAGAGAATTTTAATTATAATTAGAGTAATAAATATTTACGTTAATAAAATATACAACTAAAGCCTTTCAAAAATGTTAAATTACAAAAAGTATAATTACTATAATGAACGGGTTTGACGGTTATTTCTGTCATTGATAAAATATTGCGATCCATGCAAAATATCTCCGGTTTTTTCTACTATTATGCTACGTAAAAGGTATTACGATAAGTTACACCACGATCACTTAATGTGTCTAAGTTTTTATAATTTGTATAATTGAGATCAAATAAAAAATGTAAATTATCATGAACCGGTTAACAGGCTAATATTACCTGTATGATTTTCAATATCAGGGTTGTATTCTGGAAATCGTACTCCAGCGAGAAATGTATCTGTCCAACATTCTCTGACGGCTCCGAGTTGTCGATGTACATGTCCACCAGCGAGATGGAGCGGTTCTGCAGGAACGCCATCTGTCAGTCCAGAGTGGAAACACTTTAAAGTAGTGTCACAATGGACTGGTTAAGTCGATGCGTTTTGCTATTGTGCATCAATCGTCACATCCATTTCGAACGTATTAAATGATAAATTAAACTTAAATTAACAATACATCGGTCCAATTTCGTTTAATTCATTGTTTTATGTAGTTTAAATTTGCAATATTATTTATTTGTTAAACTAATGACAATAATTTTGATATTCTTGTACCACGACATATTCAAATAATTTTAACTTTGATATTATAATTTCCTTAAGATAAACTTATTAACGATTGATGTACCACAACAAATATAAAATCAATGAAGCTTCTACAATATTCTAAGATTAGGGATTTAAGGGGAATTTGGTGTTTGATGCAAATATAGTTTCATAATCGTGTCGATTGATACAAAACCAAAATCTGGCACCATAAATCATATTTTGTTCAAGAATTGTATTCAATTAATCATTTACTTTCAACAGTTTCAGTTACGCAGGGAATGAAAATTTGTTTGATTTAAGTGAAGAACCCTTTACTTAGTAATATCTTACAGAGGCATTTAGTAGTAAAACAGAAATGGTAATTTTTAATTAAAACAAAATTAATCTAGAAGTTTAATGATAAAATCAATATTTATAGTTTGTTAAATAGATATTAACTTTCGATTTTTTTTTTTATTAAAGCCTCAAGTAGATAGAATAAGCATTTTTAATAAAGTAAAATTTTTAATTGTACTCGTTATTTTTATGTACTTCTAAAAATTAGAAGTCAGATGTTGGATTTGTTATAATTTGCTAGAGAGTGGTTAAAATAAAATATTAGAATTAAAGCAGAAAATAATTCATCTATCATTGTTTTTTATCTAAAATAATTGTATATACGAAGTTAAATATAATGCCCAATTAAAAAAAAAGATATTTACATAAAGGTTATTTACGCAGTTGATTACAATATTATTTAATATAATTTTGTTATCTATCTATTTTTTTATCTATATCTAATATATATCTAGTTATGTCTTTTAAATTTCTTCTAAGTTTCCTATGCATAATCTATGGTTTACTAATTTATTACAATTTCTTATTTATAATTAATACATTATTTTGAAGTGCGATTTAATATATTGTTATGTCCAAGAATAGTTCTGCTATTTATAATTTAATAAGGTGGAAAGGTTGATGGTATTAAACGTATATATTGAACTGCACTTTATTAATATTATCAGAAATAAATAGGCGGGTATTCTGTGTCCAAATAATATTAATGAATAAGATAAACATCTATTTGAACTTCTTTTTCTAATATATACGTATCAAATTGTTCAAGCTCTAATGTGGACAATGTTGATCATAGTGAGGTAAAGTAAAAACGTGTTCAATAATCAATAAAATCTATCCCTAAAATATCTAAAAATCATTCATTTTCTGTTGTTATATTAACAGAAAGAATAAAAGCGAACTTAGCTGCAATGAAGCGGTCATACAAACTCCGAAGCTTTCTTAACTTTATAAAGGAAGAAGAAATAAAAATTAACAAGTGCAATACAGCGTTGTATTTAAGCCGGTCTCTATATATTAAATTATTGTCCTCTATTTTTTCCTTATACAACCTCTTCTACCTACCATTTTTGAAGGAGAAAGCATGGAAAGAGAATCCGTAGTTTAGAAAAGTCCACAAAATTAAAAATGGAAAAAGATGAAAATAAAAACACAGATAAGAGAAAAAAATAGCCTGGAAATTCTAAAAATCGTTAATATCTAAACTACACTCGTTACACTAGATTGTTTTCTACACTTAACACAAAATTACGATTACAGAATTTTATAGTCAAACATTATAAGTTTAGAGATAAACATTCAACTGCTGACGATAACGCATGTTATAATAAACGAGTTGTATTTGGTCCGGATTTTGTTTTATGTTTGATGTAAAACTAACGTCAGTTTCAGTTTACTCAACGTGATCACTTCGTTTAGCTTTCATTGTATGCTCATCCCATCTATTAACTTAATTTATATTACATTTGTGAAGGTTACGATCATGAACATCTCCGTTTTGTTATTATAATAAATTGTTTTCAATTATCAAAAATATTTGTACTGAAATGTATTTTGAAAGATTATTATTTAATATTACTATAACGTGTAATAGATTTTATACGATTCCACACTTAATGTGATAACATATTTTAAAATTAGCTTTAATTTATTTATTATGTTAAAAGTCTTGCTTGTAAATCTTAGTGCAATGGTATGATTTTACAAAGAAAACTATTTTTATTTTGCCCTGGTTTATATATTTATAAAAATAATAAAGTGTACATAACGCTCTATAAAGACATATTTTTAAGATTTAATACAGATACAATTCTTGATTTGAAAAAACGACTTGAAATGAACGCACGTAATTTTAAATATTTTCCCAACGTATCTTAATCATTTTAATGAATACCGTATCGGTATAATGCAATTTAAACTAATACATTTCAAACAAAAATGAAGCTCAACATCGGTAAAAATTGTTGTTTTGCAATAGTATCTAGAAGCATGTCATTTCTATCTGTCTGATTGATTCGGACGCACACGAAGCTAGGGGAAAATAAATATATAATTCACATCGACGCCAATAAATGTTCGTATAAGAAGGATATTCTGCACTTTCCATGCAAATCGCTTTCTAACAAAAACATGATCTAACGATACCTACATGACTACGCGAAATACTATTTATTGGTGTTTATTCCTTATTAAAATGGTGAAAAGAGGGTTATAAAAAAGTGGTATTTTGTTTTTATTGGGAATCGGTTCAGTCGGTCTCAACGGACACATAACGTTAAGTGATGTCGTTTGTCAGCGAAGCCGTTAATAGACAAGTGTATCCGTAAAGAATATTTCTGTCCCTCACGTGTATGACTGTGGGAACACCGTAATGCTTGAAGGATAAAGCTTCTCATGCGAGTTTTAAAAACCCTACCACCATCCAGATTTCATTACTTTTGTTTTCCAAGAATCGAATCAGGAAATTCTGCATCACAAAGAAAGCGGTGCCACCATTGCGTCAAAGCAGTAGTCATAACGTTTTAACGTTAACGTCTACTACGTAGAGGTATAGTATTCAATAAATAATACATTCCTAAAAAAAACCAGACCCACATTAAACAGATACTAGATTGAAAGTTTAAATAAAAATTAGAAAACAAGAATTACGGGTTCAAAATCATTATTTTCTGTTGGAAGACAACTTGGAATCTGTTTTTTTTTTATTACGCGACCAACTAAGGTGTCATTATAACAAAAATAATAATCAAAGTGCCACAGTTTTTACAGAAATTTACAAATTCCAAAATAGCCTTTCTGATTTATTCATTCTGTTGAATATTTTCATAATTTTTATAGAACCAATTCCAGGTTCACGCTTTCAAAAAAGAATAAAAACTAACACTAAAATTGCTCCATATAATTGCATTTAAAAAAAGGAAAAAAGTATAGGTCAAATAAAGAATAACCCTCTTGACTCTTAATTAAAAATAATAATGTTCATTTTTATTTTTTTTAGCTTATAAATTTCATTGAAAACTATGTTATATACATAGATATAGAGAAGCTCATATTATAATTAGCACCTTGTGTTTGTCCAACCGACCACATGAACCGAAACTGAATTATTCATATACAGCTACCCAACCTCTGTCTTTGTGTGCAAGTAATTTATGAAAGCATACATATTTCTGACAGTGTTAGACTAACTGAGCATTACGGCAAATTGATATTGAGTTTCACATTGTTTGCTGCAATTAAAATATTCAATTTGATGATTTTATATTAAATTACTTTGGAATATAATACTGAAGCATTTTAAAAAAGTTTTTTTATGTTAATTTGACATTGAGCCACAGTATACGACACGAAGCTAGTTTCCGTCCTCAGCACCTGGATAGTTGCCAATTTTCCACTGTGCGTTTTAAGCGCAACTTTTTACCCCGCCACTACTCTGTGAGACCTTCATAAAAATAATTTACTCCCATCTTAAATGCCGCTAACGCAGCAGCAACTCTAATCTTCTCACTTTCTATGGGCGACGGTGATTATTTTACGTTAAGTTTACTGCTCACATATTTGACTATATAAAATTGCTTTAGATATAAAATGCCTATAAATACGAAATACAGAATGTTTGATGGAAATTACTCTTATTAACTTACGATAGGAAGGAGGTTCTTAGTTTTTTTTGACGGTTATTTTTTGATGTATGAAATAATTAAATACTTTACAGAGCTGTTAGAATTGGATTTTTTTTTAATTATTTTGAAAACTACATTGTTCGTTCCAAAACGTTGTGAAAGAAAAATCTGATTGATTTTAATAATTGCTAATATATTCTGGATAAATTGTGTGTTTTTTTTTATTTATATTTACTGTTTAAATTTTTGTGAGAAAAGTGAAACTTCGTTTCGTAATTACCAGATTTTCCTACGTATATTTTAAAAAACAAAATATTATTGTTACATTGTCTAATCGGGAAGTACTTTCCGACGAAGTTTATATAGCATATAGTTTTAAAGGCGTGAATGAAGTTTTGGCACAAACTTACATTTAATAGATAGATTACCACATAATTTGAAAATTGTGTGTATAGCGGAATTCGAAGTATAGACGCACTAAATTACTGTAACAAATTTATAATGACGCGTTTTTGAGTGGCTAGTTAACACGCATTAAAAATCTTTTGGTTTACGTACATGTAGTATGAAGTTTGAAATTGTTCTGTATCCAAAAATAACCCACGTAAAGCTTATGATTCGAGTATTGAATAATTCATAAGCAACAGCCCCGACCTTCGTTTGGGGTTCTGCACGTCATTAATGAATAGCTTGAGCATCTCTAACCATGTCCGCTAACAAAGCGTTAACGTTCATTACCGTTTGGCCCTAAAACCGACCGACGTAATTCCGTCGCTTCAATACTTAACGGGCAACCTTTAAAATTTAATCGAAATTAGTGCAATAATAACATCGACATTATTATTGTATAAAATTACTGGGACACATATTAGATTAATTCCCTGATATCCGCGATGTTTAATAAATATTTCTTTCAAATATTTTGATTTGTTGCTTGACAGCTTACTTCTTATTTACCTGCCTAATTAAATAATTAGCTTTTATGTTTTAAAATTACGTTATTTAAGTTATTTGTTAATGATTATACATTAATAGAGGTATATTCAAATTGTGTAGTAATTCGCGATCACGATAGAGCAGGCGCTTTTGCTTAATACTCGTATATGTCTAAGTTCTGCTCGCTTATCGTATCCCATTTAGTCGTATTTTTGGAAAATGTAGCGGTATTAATATTTAAAAAAAAGAAAATCACAAAAGATAGATGTATATGTAATATAACTAACGGACAACCGTATAGTTTAGTTCAATGATTATTAAATAAATTGAGGACTGACGCATAGATTGCAGTTTTTTAAAGGAAATATAAATTACAAATATCTCTGATGACATCTACAACGGCATTGGGTCTTTTGTAGCATTCAAATGTTTCGTTTTCATTTTGTTACGTTTTAAATATTGTAATGCTTCAATTTAAAATATTTTGCTCACATTAGTTAGTCCTTCCAAAATATTGAAAATAGGAAATGGTTACTAAAATTTTGAAAATGTGGTTAAATTTTCATTTAATATTATATTCAACTCGTTTACTCAAGCATTCAAGCAAAGCTATCAATTTTAATAATGCGTATTTTGTAATTTAAGCTAAATTAAAGTCACTTTAATGTAATAATTTTAGACAAGAAAAATATTTTAAAATAAAATTTTGAATGATTTACCAAGAAACGAAGATATTTACTGTTGTAAATAACTATCTTTTTATCTTTGTAATTGATCAATATTTATTAAACATTGATAGAAATTAACGTATCGTTTGGTCAATTAGAAATTATGAGTATAAAGGTGAATGTGATTTTAATTTACTCTATACGAATAATTCCTCAAATATTCTTAATAATTAATAAACAGAAATCATATTAATGATTGTTAAATACATTTGAATTTAAATTAAACAAAGGTTTATTCCGGTAGCCTGATTTATCCCAAAACTCTGCTTTACGCGGGTAACTGCCACATCATGTTTTATGAATAATTTATAAAAGGCCCATCGTGATTCTGTACTTTCATTGATTCGTGAAAGAGTTGAAGAAATTCAATTGATGAGTATCAAATGGTAACTAACGAGATTTTAATTTAAATGTAAACATGTTTAAGATTCAAAATTTTGACACTGGTATGATTTAAAAAAAGAATTGGAAATTAAAATAATTATTAAATAAGAAAAGATAATTATAATGGTCTAGTTGTTCAGACAAGTACCTATATGAAACTTTAATAGTAGACTTGTTTTGATCATATACAAATTAGCAAATATTGTTACGATAATGTATCTGTGATTAGGTATTAAAATTTTTAAAAGTATACAAATTTAAAAATAAATTTTATTCTATGAGTTATAAAAATACAGCCCAGGAAAGTGAAAGCAAAAACTGTAATAAAAATCTGACCCTTATGCAGATGAAATTAATGGAAAGTGTAGCCATGCGTAAAAAATATTAACGTGACTGAACATTTTGAAAAGATCCGACAACTGAGGTATAATAGGATTATTATAAAGGTCGAATTACAGATATTTTATGATATTCTTTTTAAAAGAAACATTAGTGGGTTAATAAAGTTAGTTGTTTATTAGTATTAACAGCAAATTAAAAAATAAGTCATTAGAAGATTGAGATAAATTAAGAGCTGTAGAACCGATACCAATAGTAAAGCGTGTTCTTCTATATTTTCTGACTTTCACATTAATGACTGTTAAAATACAGCAATGCTGTTATAATAGCAAATTAAAAAAATCTATGAACTTCTAAACTCTCCCAAAGGGAAAAAGTCCAAAGAAAAAAATTGTAAAAAATAATTTAAATTAAGAACAACTAATAATATAAATTAATGTATCAGGTGTAAGGGATCAATCAGTTGCATTATTTAATTTAAAAGTATATGAATTTATAAAAATATATAGCAACTATATCGTTCATTTCATTGAAGAGGTTTTTTTATTGATTATGGGATAACAGATAACCACGATTGCATCTAATGTTAAATTACACTAAGGGTGTATATGGTCAAAGGTGATCGCCTAGAACACTTCTGTTTCTTATATGTATTACTGCCAGAACACAGCAATTCTGTAATTGTGGCCGATTGAATTTGAGGGTGGTACGTAGTCAGGTGGGTTTGAAAACCCAACCACCATCCATGCTCCATTACTTTTGTTGCTCAAGATTCGATCCCGAGGCCCCCTTGTTACAAGGCAAGCAAAGTAAAGGGCGTCGCCACGGAGGCAGTCAAAAGAAGAAAAGGATTATAGAGGTATCTCAATACTGTCGGACGCTTTAAGACAGAGGCTTAACAAGAGCGAAAAAAATTAAAAATTTCAAAATAACTATTATGATAACATTTTAAAACTCTTAGAAAATATTTTTAGAACCGATAAATTATTACATTTTATTTTTAAAACCAAATAAGCTGATTTCTATGTATCAATAGTAATAAAAATCATTTGGGCGATTATTGCTTAACAATTTCGAATAGTTAAACAGGAAGAAATATCTCTAAAGCTTAAATTAAATTATGATTTATACAAATTCTATGAATTAATTAAAAAAAAAAAATAATTGATTACTTGTTAATTCATATCTAAGTTATCAAAACTATTATATTTTTGGCTTCTAATATATTTCTACTTAGATTATGTGAAGACTATGAATCCATGACAGTCAAACTGAAGTGTTAAAATCCAAAACTTGTGACTTCGAACTTCTTACCAGGATTAATGTTGGAAATTTTTAGTAAAAAATAAGTTGTATTGATGATAATGGATAAGATGGGATTGTTATGTTTATTGTAACAAAATCAAAAAAAAATTAAACAAAAAATCCATGTAAACGTTGACTATGCCAAATATTATACTTCCTTCTGAGTAATTCTCTTAAAAAGGAGTACAAACACTTTGCTTCACGTATTGACACAGCACTGCAAGTGTTTGTTTACCATATCACTATGAAAAAAAAAAGAAAATGTTGATTCGCAACAGTGAAGAGAATACGCTCATTTTACCTACAGATGATAATACCAATAATACGTTTTCATCATAAGTGTAATCGTGATGAAAATATGGATCCGCAGTGTACAATGTTGAGAGACATATGAAAGATGGGACCGTGAAGGAGCCATCAGACCGCCAAGGTTTAATATATAAATAAATATCATGACGATGTATGTAATCAAGTAACGCTGTAGACAATATGAGTAGACGTTTCATTTTCACAAAACAACCAATTTAAGGAAGGTCTGATTGAATCTGACCCTCATACGTAGGCGTACGTATAAATAATTCAGTAGAGGCGGCGTCAATAAATGGTCAAATTGACGGATATTCAGTGCTTTCAAAGCCATCTATCTCTCGAATATCTTGAAAGGTTTTTTCTATAAAACTTACCAAACAAACACAACTAGATTGAAGGCCCTAATGATGTTTGTGGAAATATGAAAAGAAAGTTAAAGAAGGCTTTATACAACAGTGAAGTATGCGTGTGAATGGTCATTTTTACTTCTTTTAATATATTTAACAGAGATGTAAAAATGTCTTGATCCAATTTTTTTTATTTGTTTAATGCCTTTATGAACTTTATTGTTTATTGGTACTTTGTCTAATTTGGTATCATATGTAACTGGGTGTTTTATGGACGGTTAATTATCTTTAAATATGATTACGTTGACCTTGGATCAATAGAAGTTTTGTGTAAATTTACAAAAAACACAACAACAAAAAACATTATAAACCAAAATGCAATAAACATTTATTGTTTTTAGGGGCGTACGGTATAAAGAAATTACAATAAAAATTTCACTGTCAGGTTCTAAACATGACTTTCATATTAATCCTGTCGTTTCATGTATTGAATTATTCATACGCGACTCAACCCCTGTATAGTGGCACGTTCCATTTAGAACCGAATGGATATTGCTGATGCTTGTTAACTGTAGCTAGTTAACAGGTGTTAAAATTTAATGTCCACTTATTTGCGCAACCACTCATACTCGTGGCTATTGCATTAAGGAGGTACAGGATTTAATGCTGTATTAACATTAATGGGTAATTTTTGATAATTAGTATTTTTGTGGTAAGGCAGAAATTTTCATAAATCATACGAGTAGATGCATAAAATTTTTTATTTACTTTTTAACAAATCATGTTGTGGCTCAATGGTTTACCCGTTTGCCTTCCAGAAGGAGATTTCGGGTTTGATCCTGGGCCACAGGAGCAGTAAAGTCTGGATATTGGCAGGGTCTCGAACCCGCTTAGGTACCTACCACTCTCAATATTAATTTATCGCCATAACAGCATTGCTGTGGTACTTAACATCCGGTAAAATCGAGGACAAGCGTTACCCCATAACCGAAAAAAAAAGTGTAGATGTATTCGTGGGTATAATGTTGCTACTTTTTCTTGGTCGACATGATCTCATAAAAATATAAAGATCTTAATGAACGAGTATTATGAACTATAATTTGCTAAATGAACACATACATTCGTCATACACAATCTTTATTGTGTAATGAATTTAACTATGACAACACAAGCGATTTTTTATAATTTTATTATTATATTGATATTTACTTGATAAATACAATTATAAGTTAATTATGACCTATATGATATTTTAAAATGTTTACTTTACTAAATTTTACGTAGTAAAAGTTATCAGAGTTTAAAAAAATAAAGTTGATAATATTTATACGTATATTTTCAGGTGGGTCAATTTCAACATGTACGATATTATTACAGCCAAACATTATATATTTTGAATGTATTTTTTATTAATTTTGAATCATATTTGTCATTAATATATTAGTTTTATTAAAGAGCCATAAACTATTTCTTTGTAATGATATATATATATATATATATATATACCTGTCTTAACAGTGCAGTGCTAAGACTGAATATCATACATGGAAAATAATTATAAGCTATTTGCAAATGATAAAATTAAAAATAAGTAAACTAAGGAGAATTGATAAATAAAGAAGCAATAACAAATGAAAAGTTTTTTTGTAAAAATGTTATAGATTTTACATCAATAGTATAAGATCGTGGATGAATTTTATTTTTCTTTAGAAAACAACGAAAGTGTTGAATAGTCTTTATGGCTGAGGAGCATCGCCAATGCCCGTGTCTTTTTGGAGGCTGGACTTCTTAGCTAGGTGCAGTAAGGGCGAGCTTTGCTAATGACAAGAAAAGAACAGAAATAAAAAAGACGAATGTGACGTAACTCTCATTGTATAAAATCCTATTCGATGTTAAAATCGTTCGCTTCTGTAGAAATGAATCTAACGTGAAATTGACAAGGGGGCAAAGTTAGGAATAAAAAAAAAGTTCAGTTAAAACTTTACCCATCGCGCTGGCGACATTAATGGTTCGTGAAGTCATGCGTTAGAGTTTTCGGATTTGAAATTAATAAAATTATTATTCGACGGTAGGACAAGAGGATTACATACAGTTGAGGATTTAATAGGATTTATTTTAATCTATGACAAGAAGGTACCAGTTATCTTTTATGAAAACGGTGATATTTCATATTTTAATATCATTTATCGGACTTATACATGGAACGCTAGTCGGTTCTGTTAGTCGCCATTTGGTTTGTTGATTATTTAATGCTTTAAAATTACCTAATCTTTTATTCATTAAATTATTTACTTCTATTGTTTTAAAGCAACTGATTATTTTACTTACTAATGGTACTAATTCAGAACTGCTTTTAATTTACCCTTTTTTGAATTTCCGTCGTCGTTCTCACTAAAAGTTCTTAAGTTAAATAATGCTAAAATCGTTCATAACTTTCGTTGGTATTATGTTTTATCCTCCGACCCAAAACAAGGGTATTACAACTTTTACACTTGGTATCTTCGTTGTTTGTGGCTTTGCAGCGTTTAAGCCATTGAACTGATTTTTATGTTAATTTCTAGTTCAATGTTAACTATATCACACTGAACAAACTTTAAATTTCAAAATTTTGAATTTTTTTGTTCAACCATTTGAAGATAATAAGTCCTTATCTAATTTATGAAATGAGTATATAAAATTCATTAATGATGAAACTAGTTTTCATAACACTAACAGACGTAACATAAGTGTTTGATGTTTTTAGATGAGTTACGAATTTATAAAGCGCCGCATGAATATATCACATCACGGATTTTTTATCACATGATATATTTTTATTTTCTTCAACAAGGAACGGGTTAGAAACGCCTTGTCATCACAAGGTCGAAATTTGCTTTGCGTTATTCCATTACTCTGGGGGGGACCTATACTTGTAATGTATTGTGAAATTTATCTGTTTGCATTTACTAAAAAAAAAAGTGTCTTTTCTGAGAATATACCGGTATAACCTGAGTTGATTTATGAAAATAAATGTGAATTAAGCACATTCCTTATCAAAATAATCAGAAAACAAAAGTAGTCTTGTACTAGAATTAACACAACTTTATAATTTTCTACAATGCTATTTAATATTTTCATGCAAAATACAACACACTATTCGTACGGAACGCATTTGTAGTAAAAACTACAATACCTTTTGCAGCTTGAATTTGAATTTAAAATTTTAAAGTTAGAACAGCTGCAACGATAATTCGTTTTTGATATTGTGAATATAAGGTTTTTATTAGCAAAATTAGGTTGGATGATCAATAAGATAAGTCGTTGTTATTAATCGTCGCAAGAGAGCTGAGGTACCCAATAATACGCGAGCTACGTATAATAACGCTTCTCTTTTCACATAGTGTAGAAAGTACCTCACGATAGGTTCTATAGAATTTAAAAAAAAAATAAATTCAACTGTAAGTGCAATATACATAATTTATCAGAAGCAACCCGATAATACAGGTTAGTAATTGGTTTGTTCATTTATACCATTACATAAGTCGATTCCGAGTTTTAAGTATAATCATTAAAAACTTTTCTCATTATTATAGAGATGTTGATCAAACTCGAATTTATAAGTTTATGCGCATTTTTTCATTGAGTGGCTTTTATGTTCAATCTTGACAACTTCTGTAGACCATTACAATACTATACAATCGTGGTAGTTTGGCGTATGATTGCTTGTTATTTTTGCTTACGGATTTCATCTCTATAATTTTTGCCTTTTTTAAACAGATTTGAAATTTAAGTGTGGAAACGTATTTCGTAATTAATAACATTAGTAATGCAAATAATATTTATCCACTTTTCATTAACTTGTACAGCTACAATAATTTTGGTGATTTTATCGGAAAACGTTATCTGTATTTAACACCACAACAGTCAAAGGAAAGCTTTCTCGTGCTGTAATTAATAATTCTAATGATAACATTAAATACATCCTAATTATACTGGACAATACGTTAGCTGCACTTGAGCGCCACACGCCCCAAACCAATTGCAACAACAATTACACCGAATTACATCCAATAAAAACACTAAGCGACAATGACCTACTCGTAAAGAGATGTAAAAACCGTACTAAAAATACACAATCCAATATCTCTGTTGGTACTTACTGTTTGAAATTTATCACATAAAAACTGTTTTCCTCGGAGCGTTAAACCGTCGAGAACATCATTTGTATTTGACAATAAAATGAAATTCTGATTGTTTCATGTTATGTTTTGTTCTAAAAATCAATTTGTAAAAGATATGTTCTTTATATTTAATTTTATTTTTTAATAAGAAAACGGACGTACCGTTACAGTTTCTTTAAAAACTTATAAGCGTGGACTTTGAAAAGAAACTATTCATTCACATTTTATAATTTAATGAGCAGTTTCGAATTCATTCCTGGCAGTCAAATGAATTTTACTACTGGATATTTTTCAGTTATAAAACACTATGAATAAAAGTTATGATTCCACAAAATATATATAAATAAAATATCTTAATAAATGAAGAGACGTAACTGTACTTTATTTTCATTTATTCTTTAAAAGAAAGCGACATCTGTTACAGTTTCAATTCAAATTCATTATCGCGGACTTTAGAATAAAAACCTTTCTTTCGCAACGTACAATTTAATAGAAGTTTCGAATTCTTCGTTGCGTCCAAGTAATTGTTTTTGCACCGTTATCTTCCTTTCTGTTTATATTTAAATTTCGAATTACTTACGGATGGATGCGCCGGGTGATCCTGTCCCTTAACATTTTGCAGCTGTTTGTTGTGCGCGGTAGGCGTGCGCTCTCCGGGAGCGGTGGAGGCGCTAGCGACAGCGCCCGCGCTGCTCCCGGCTGGTGACTTCGCCTGTGGCGAGCTGGTAGATGTTGTTCTAACGGATAAATTGACGTTATTTTATTTATTTTTTTAATGGCCCGTACGTGTAATGTTACTAATCCTGCTTCTTACACCAGGTCGCGGGTTTGATTTCCGCTCTATACAAAAATTCATGTGATAAACATTTGTATTTGTTTTGTGTCTAGTTGTTAGTATACATCTAAGTATTTATAAAAATATCTATGGTTGCATATTAGTCTCTGATAACCTGCAGCTGGTTCTTAGTTATTTTTTATTTATATGCAATTAAAACCAGCGTAATAGTTTACCAAGCATATGAATAACATTTTTTAAATGTTTTAGTGTGAATGATTCTAACACTCGACCTCAATTTTACCTCATATTAAGTGACAATGTGGTCGTAGGTGTAAAGCGTACTTTTCTCGTTTACATCCGGGTCTCGCATGTGACTACCGAAACACAACAATGTGTGGAAGTGGAGCGGTTTCGAGAAAACCACTCTCAACCTGATGGTAGACTTTAATATTATATTGCAATAATCACACATTCTTTTATTGACATCATATTTTCCTAACAAGATACATAGACTCGGGCAAAAGTTCATATATTTTACATCACTTACATTTATATGTTGTAAAATCATTTTGATCATATATTGTTGCGAGTTGCTCTTACCACCACAAATCCAAATCATACAATATCAATATATTTAAGTCACGTAAAACTAATTGAGTATTGTGCAAAATATTCGTAAAATATACTTACTCGAGCTGCGCTCTGCATTCCCAATTGCGACCGCACATGAAACAAAACATTTTAATCAGATAAAGGTATTTTCAATCAACGTGCCGGCGATTAAACAAAACAAACGTTGTATCCATTTTATTACAGATTCCTAGGTGCGGATTTTTAATTGGTTTCATTGTTGCAACTGAAGTATGGCCTCTTAATTCTCATCGCTTTAGGCGCAAGAGAATAAGATTTATGGTGATTAAGGCATCTAGTAATTTAATGTTAAATATAAAGATGAAGACAGCCTAACGTTTAAAGTTAGTATATTGATACTATGGGGAGATCTATGCTGTGTTTGTTTAAAAACCCCTATGATTTCCAGGCGCACTTCTAAGGTACCCACATCCAGTGGGTTTCGCAACCTTCACCTCTTTTAAATTAAATATATGTATTTTTTCTTGCTATGAACATTTGCAACCATATAACATCTAACATACTGGCACTGTTGTATAACATAAGAAAAGAGTAGTATTATAATTATGCTCAGAATACAGAATGGCCATTTGCATAATGCACACGGAGAACTGAGTGAGAGGATAATATTCTTGTTTGTTTTTCTAGTTGCTTACAATTAAAATGTAGAAATATGGAATACTATTATTACGGTACATAAAAATGGCGTATTTGAAAATAAATAAAAATTAACTAATTCGTGTTTTCCGTATAGTGCTTCTAATTTTTTTTTACTAAACGGTTAGGGGCTAACGCTTTATTTCGATTTCACCTTTGTTAAGTAACAATGATGAAGCGTGTTCGACCAAAATTCTTCAGTAGACATGTATGCTTAAAATAGTTTGTTTTATTTTGAAGTTTAAAGTTAAAGATACAATAATCTTGAAAGTATTTACATGATTTATATAATTTGAATTACTTAATCTATGAAGGTTTTACGACTTGTTACACAAAATAATTTATTTTCAAAGACCGGCCGTTAAACAATATGAGAAGAAACTTAAAGAGAATTTTTTCTATGAATAGTGTTAGACACAATATTAGGCCACATAAAAAGCTTTTTATTCTTCTACTTATTGGCTATTTTATTACCTGCCTGAAGTATATTGCATTAACTCGAGTGCTCTCGTCTTAGTGGTCTATAAGAGAGTTCGAAAATTCAATTAGTTTGAAATGACATTTAAGGTAATATTTTTATTTTAAAACTGTAATTGGTACAGACTTTTATTGCTTTCCTTTAATGAAAAATTATTGATTTATTAATAAAAATGTAACTAAAATATTAGTTTTAGTTAACATTTGGTAAAAATATAACGGTTAACAGACGTTTTCATCTCATAAGAACATAGTTCCTTTATAATGAGATAAAGTAATATTATATAAATTAACAAATATTTTAGGTCGAGTCAAGGTCATTTACACCTATAACCTTTACTTCTAAAAAATCAAGAAATAATCTATTTGAAGAGGTCTGTAGTTTATTCAATTATTTTGTAGGAATAAGGATGTTAAGAGTTTTATTAATAGAAGTATTATATACGAAGACGCATAGTTACATGTTGTTTGACTGCCTCCGTGGCTCAGTGGTTTACACGCTTGCCTTCTAACGCGGAGGTCTCGGGTTCGATTTCTGAGCCACAGAAGTGGTGGAGTCTGGATGGTGGTCCGATTTTTCACAAAAAAAAACCTACCTGGTTAGCTTCCATCCTCAATGTCAATCTGCCACCATAACAGCATTGCAATTATCACTGCTTATGAATTTTCTATATAAATATAGGAATTTTATATAGGACAAAGAATTGAGATTGAGTATTCACCCAGTGGTAAATAATACCAATACACATTACTGTATGGCATTAGTTAAAGTGTAAATACAATATCTGTATATTACGCTTATTGTTTCGAAGCGATTTAAAATCTTACCGTCCCAATCACTTAATTTACAGTGACTTTCGAACCTTTATATATGCACACTACGGTATAAATAGGCGTTGTGGTGATACACCCTACTTAGACCATCTCCAATAACAAGTAAAAGGCTTATTGTTAATGTCCAGATGCTAACAAGAACACTTCAGTACTAATGTTTTCGCGTAACAAGATTAATCGTATGAAGCTCAAATCCCGGTTTCATCACGTTTGCAGAGCATTTCATGGAGTGACACTGCATTAAAATAGGCACTATTACTTTTGCATAAAAGCTTTTCATTTTCCACGGCTCGTAGTTTTATTGCGGGTGCATATGGTGTGTGAAGTGCAAATTACTGAATTGCGACTGTATATACATTTTACAAACCTAATTTTTTTAAATAAATAAATGTAAAAAATGTGAGGTGTATTGTCATTGTCGAAAAATGTCAGCCGTTGAGGCGGTGAATATATACTTAGTAGAAAATTATAGGTTTTTGTAATAAATAATTGTAATCAAGGTCTTTAAATGGTGTTTGAATTATTTTTTTTATATAGAAACTATTATCATACAGTTTATATGGATAGCAGGAATGGATTTTTTAAGGTACGGAGCTATACATATTTTACCATAGAATCAGTGGCGGTGTCAATGAACCGGGAAACCCGGCTTGCTGTATTTAAAGCAATAACATAACCTAAAATCAATAAATCGCAATTGGAACCATGTTTTAAATTCATGACGAATTTGCAAAATATGGAGAAATCATATAATTTTCATCATCTTTGATTTACTCGTGTATTTAGGTCTTCGGGCTTGTCCCATGGGGCCGCCACTGCATACAGCATTGATTTCTCCTAGTAATCACCCTCTTCGAATTACAAGATTATCTGGTTCAGATATTGAGCAAATAAAAACTTTTTTATATTAAATACCACACCTTTGCATTTACCTATAAAGTTGTATATTCGCAGTGTTTTAAACTTTTCAAGTTCTGTGTGTGTAAGTTATATGTTATTAACATTTTCATTATGTACAACTACTTTAAGAAAATCCAATGCATTTACAAAATTTGTTTGTCACTTTGTTGTACAATGAGCTTAATTCAACATTCATTTACAAAGATCCTTTAGTCATTGCGTGTCAGCCAGGTGTTACTACGAATGGGCGGAGTGAAATGCTAATTTCTATGGATTAAACGTTCCTAAGAATATATTACTTTGTAAAATTGTAGTGAAAAATTGTAGAGCTATACAATTTTTAATATAGTTTATATAGATTGTGTTTACTTTCATGATTCATAACAATGTACTTATGCTCTGGTCCATAGTTACAAAAATGGTTATGCATACTGTTTGTCATTTGGATGCTTATTTTAATAAAATATTTATAATTACAACAATTATTGCTGATAACATTTTTTGTTAAATTACAATGACACAATACAGCAGCGAAAGATGAAAATAAATTTCAATTACGAAATTATCATACTTTCTAATATCAAAGAGTGAACATTCATTAGTATTATTATTAATCAGTAACTTTTTTTTATTACAGAAAGAAATCAGTCTCTTTTTCTACGTCACGGAGCCTCATTCACATATCCTGGTGTCCTTTTTCTTCTTTTCTATTCTCAGTACGCCTGTTTGTATAAAAGGCTGTAAGTAAGACGCTTCTTATTGGAAGTACAATGGCTTGTTTCAACAATGATCATGGAAGCGAACGTGCTTTGTGTAAGCCTACGGATGTCACTCCACAATGGGACCAGCCTTGCCTTGGCGACAAGCGTTGTTACATGCTCATAAAAGCGTATAATTTCAGAATAAAGCCAGTCTCGAGAGAAAAAATAATATATTAGCTATTGCATTTGTTATTTGGGGTTTATCGCGAATGTTTTTGGTACATAAATTTACTTTTAAAATGTTACCGATGGAAATAAAAACCTTTGAAAAAGTACCACATTTTTAAAATTATACCTACGAATAAATTCTATTTTAAAAAAGTCCGAAATCATGGAATTATGAAAGCAGAAACTTGAAAATTCGTTTTGTTTACTATTCGTATTATGAAAATAATTATATGGTAATAAATATTTATTAAATGTACATAATACAATAACTTCATAAAATGTCAAAATAAGAGTACTGTATATTTAAATACGACGAAAATAATCATTAAGACAATATGACTGGATACTGTCAAGTTATGCTTCCATAAATAATTTTACCTAAATAAAATAGTTTAGAAGTCCATAAAGTTACTAAAAATATGACCGGATGAGTTGCTGTTTTTCTTATATTTTTCATCACCATCATCAGGCATTAGCATCATAGGTTCTAAATATAATTTGCAAAATATAGTTCTCTTTTACGCTAAAATCGAAACCGTACTTAGTGCTTATAAGTAAAAAAGTTGTTAGCTGTTAATTTTGGTGAAATCAGGCAGATCTAAAAATCATACATTCGTCGAACTTATTAAGTTAATTTACGCATAATATCTCTTAAAGATGTTATGCTTAGTGACGAAACGCGTTGAGATTGCAATTTAGTCGTAGTGTTTGTGATTAAAACAAGCAAAAATTGCCAAAATAATTATGGATCAATAAACTATGTTACATAAATATTTTACGAATATTATAAATTCAGTCCTCTGATTTCACAACAATCATTTCAGCGTTTCTTATAACACGTTGTCACACAAAACATTAGGGTGACGTGAGGTATGACGTCGCGTGACTGGGGCGCCTTAATAAATTTTAACTATGGTGTTGTATGTAGGCTTTATCGATTAATATCATTTAATTTATCAAGTTGAATCAACTTTTTTATTGATTTTCAAAAAGATGCTACGATGTGGCTTTGATGAATACAAAACATTCCAAATGATTGACTTTTATCAGCAATAGGTCGATGAAGCGTGTTCGCCCAGAATACTTAGACTTATTCGTATGACTGGCGGAATACAGCAAAGCATATGATGGAGGCAGGTTAACGTCAAGGATAGTACCTAGTTACGTAAATTACAAAAAACTCTGCCATCTTCCAGATTCTACTACTCATGTGGCCCTGGAGTCGAGACAAGGTAAGTTACAAGGCATGCGGTAAACCACGTCGCCAAGGAGGCAATCAGTTTAATTTATGTCATCGACATGTATTATTCAAAAAGTGTTAAATGTACTGACATTATCCTAAATGTTGGTGTTACTCGATTTCGTCGATATCGACATAACGTATCTATGCTTACGCCCTCGCAAGCCATGCGCACGTATTTAATAATAAAAATCTGTACGAGAATTTCTCACCGAGGAAAACCACTAAAGCTTTTGTAGAATCCTTATAAATCATAAGGGTGAAACCAGAAAATAAAAGAATAAATTAATTATTTTTCCTGAAACTTATTACCAGGAATGACTTGCTGATTTAGACTAATAGCTATCATAAATGTAGAAATTTACCGAGGAGATTTTGAAACATGGTTTCAGTAAAAGAAATAAGAACATTATAACAAATTATAACATTTTTATTACACAGATGATTTTTTATTATTATTATAACTTTAACGCGTGTAGGTCTATACCTGCGTATGACTGTCTTCGTCTTGAAGTCAATACAATTCTGTTATGTTACAATCTTTTAAAAGTCATTGTTAATTTTATGAATAAATTATTGTGACTTTTTATACGATTTGCACGGTGTAAGTTCTCACGTTGGAATATATATTAATTAATGGCAGATGTTAAATAAACTGTCCCCATTTTCTTCCAAAGTAAAGTTGGCCAGCAAAGCTAATATAGCACATTATAGAGTTTTGCTAAAATTTTAATTAACACAAAGAAAATGAGATTACTCGGCTATAGTATAAATTGCCATTAATTAAACAAAAGTATCCGGAGGTAGCACCAAAATTCCTAAGATTATAACGTCATGTCTCAAATCGTATCTTAATATATACTTATTACATTCGAAGGGCATTTAACAACGTCATAGATTATATTTTAATGCGACATAATTGCATTTTTGTAATAAAATGTTATAATAGACCAGTCACAAACCAGTAAGTATTAATTTCTTGTGAAATTGATGCAAACTTGTGTAATAATAAAGATCTGTCGATTCAAGACATTATTACCTATACATATGTAAGCTGGTAACAATTTATTTTTATATGTACTTAATTTTATATACCTTTTTCTAATTTATTTTTTGGTAATATTTCAGAACTGCCTCCGTTACGGAGTGGTTTAGCCGCTTGCCTTATAACGCAGAGGTCCCGGGTTCGATTCCCGGGCCACAGGAATAGTGGAGCCTGGATGATGCTAGGTTTTTAAAACCCGCCTGGCTAGCTACCACCCCCAATGTCAATCTGCCGCCATAACAGCATTGCTGTGTTCGGGCAGTCATACATGTGACAGCCAGATATATTCTGGGCGAATACGCTTCACTATCTACGACCTCATTGAAATCTAAACCAAGTGTTAGCCAAAAAGCGATAAAAAAATATGTCCGTAGTCAATAGGAAAAATGTTTGAGCTGTATTAGTAGTATTAATA
>DWQX01001469.1:0-27801 GCA_018245475.1 Pharmacophagus antenor | reverse complement strand
ATTATACATATACTTTTTATTTATTTATATATAAATTCGTTAAATAATGGTTGACGACACAGAACATATTGTATCACTATCTGAGAGTAAGTTATAATAGAAGATAGCATATAAATCTTCTTCACGAAGGAATAACACACGTGCTGATTTAGCCGCTGATACTACCGCTTTTGGAGTAAGTTAAGGCATCTATTTTTATTTACTTCAGAAACTTTTTCTAAATAGCTTTGAAATGAAGTTAATAATTAAGGAAATGTTAAAATAGTTGTATAAATTATAGTATATGCAGTCGCTGCATAAGAGAAATTATGTTTTAAAGTAAATTATGTATTCCTCACCATCTGAAGACTGGCAATCTTCTACCGTTCGAATTAAGCTTAATTTTTTGACACGTACAACTACCCGTGGAGTAGTTCTCGCCAGCTATTACCGTACCGATACTTCTTTTCGAAAAATAAATCTTTTAGAAGACCTTTTCTTAAAGGTCGGCAACGTAGCTGCCAGTCCGCAAATATTGCGACTCTCTATGGGCGACGGTGATCACTTTCTATCGGGTGAACCGCAAGCACGTTTGCTTACTCTACCTATAAAAATTAATAGGATCTATAATAGCATATTTCTCTATAAATTTGGTTATTACACTCAACATAATTTCGTAAAATAATATAAACAACAGTCTGTTCACTCTAATACGCGTAAAGAAGAATCACATCAACAAAAACATTTTCACATCACGCAGAGAAAACACTCCTGTCCGTGCAGCTGTTATTTTTCCCTCTGAAATTTCAACCGCATTTGTTTGATGGAAGCAGACAACATTCCGCTCCAAATATAAAAAGTAAGCATTTTTATATTTAAACTATGGCTATCTTTACCTGTTGACAATGTCGAGTGCAATATATTTGTATGTGTTCGTTCAACACAGGAAACAATAGTTTGAACGCAACGTGTGAACTGGCACGAAGTATTTTATGAAAATTGTATACGTGAATGTGAAACAATGTTAAATGAAATGTTTGCCGCGCACTCGTCCTATTCTCCAACGTACGACCATTACTCGGAGAATACGCTAAGTGCATATTTATGAGTATCATGGAACGAGTACACGTATTGTGAAATGCACAATTAAAAAATATATATATATTCTAATAATATTTATATATAAAACATAAGAGTTTCATTTTTAGCGCAATTATTTCATAACTACTGAACGTATCCATATGTGATTATGATCATTCTGTGCGGAATTATTTGTACATTAGATTTACGGACATGTTCCCATTGTTTCCTTTCCTACTTTTTGGTTATTTATTGCATTATGGTATTCGTTCATTCCCCGATTTGAAAAAGGAAAATGTAAAGCAACGTTAGGATAAATAATAAAAAAAGTCGAAGGCATATCAATACATAACTTTGTATCATGTCAATAGTCGCGTATATCTAGTGTTAAAAGTGATTTTTAGTTCCACAGATCATTAAATTTTTACTTTGCAAACATTTTATCCCGCTTTTAAAACAAGTGATATGTAATTTCTTTTAATTAATTTGTTATCGGCATAGATGTTAAGGGATTACATTAAATAGGAATGTTACTGAGTCTTGCCAAGCGAGCGGGTGATGGTTAATTTATTTTTTTTACGAAGTATTTTTCGAAAAGAATAAGCGATTGGACGAATGGTATGTCGTTCATTTGGTGGTAAGCGGTACGCGTACTAATTTAGATAAAAAACAAATTTTTATGTTTCTATTTTGTTTTCTTGACAAATAAAGTGTAGCTTTCAATTATTACAATAAAAACGTATTGCTTTTCACAATTTGACAACATAACACTTGACGCATTTTATATTGTCGTGTTAAACTATTTTGTGAACACGAAAGGTATATGAATTTTCTAATATTTATTTTTTCAATAGGTAGATTAGGCAAACGATCGAGCGGTTTACCTAATGGAAATTGATCACTTAGTTGCCGACCTTTAAGAAAGGAGTAAATTGATCTTTACCTCTATTGTAATTTTTTGTTTTTTTTTTTCACTATCTCCACCCAGACACCTAAAAGACGGGTTTCTTTCGAGTATTAAAGAAAACGAAATAAAAAGAACAGAGAAAAGCAAACCGTATAAGTAATGTACGACCACAGAAACTGTTTCTAATATTCTAAGCAAATATTATTGTGTGCCAGTTTGTTGGACGATGTAGCTAAATGAGGTACTGCATTACGCTGGAAATTTACGAAAACAATGCCTTCTACCTAAATTATGAGAGTAATACTAATCCCATTAGACACCGAAAAACAAAAAAAAATACACTAACCAAAATCGGACCAACGATATTCCAAGTCCATAGATTGTACGAAGTCACTGACAAATGTATATGTTAAACTAATAATTTAACACATTTTAGGGTCAGAGTTGAAAATAAGGAAAAAATTACCAACATATAGTTTTCTCGTTTATTTCAATTTAACCGGAGCTATCAAACAAGTAGGCATTCGCTAGCGTTGATTGGTGTCGCCGAGTGTACACCCAGACTCTTTTTTTTAATGAATGCTTTGACTGTATGTAGTTGTTCTTTTGAGGCCGGCAAAGCACACTGCAAAACTACTGCCCTCCTTTTCCACAACTCATTTTTTCATCAAAATTGGTGTCACAAAGGAAGAGGTTTTGTTGTTTAACGAAAGGAAACTCATTAAAATATTGCGTATTAATACAATATGAGTATTATAAACTTCATACATTACCTGATTTGGTAATCTCAAGTTACACTAAACAACTGAACGATACTAAAAATAAAATATGATATTTTAATAATTATCATTATTTCATTAAATTTAGCGACGAGACGAGCATGTCTGTCACCTGATGTTGATTGGTACGCCCATCAATAACGATGTAATGTTGATTAGGATATTTCTACATCATAAAATTGCGTTCGTCGTTTTAAAACATTTTTTATCCGTTATGGGGTAATACCACGATTTAACCTGATGTTAAGTGACAATGGCGCCGTAGATGGTAAAGCGTGTTCCACATTACTGCCGGCCATAACATGTGACAGCCAGAACACAACAATAATGTTACAGTGGCAGATTGACATGGAATTAGGTCGCAAACCAGGGGTTAGAGTTTCTGATGTTGCTCGGGTTCAAAAAACCCTATCACCATCCAGACTCCAGTACACGTGGGCTCGAAGAACTAAACCCGGGATCTCTACGTTACGTACCCGTGAACCACTGCGCCACAGAGGTATTCAATAAAAGTTGGTTCTTATCATAAATTTTAATCAAACTTTTAATAGAGTACTTCTTACATGCCTTACATTGAATTTTAAATATGAAACAAATAATTTACGTATGTTTTGCAGTAGCTATTCCGCAGTAGTAGCAGGCGATTTCGTTATTTAAACAAAAAACTTCTCACTTTTTCATTTGAACATTTTATTTTTCCAACATACATGATGCGAAGTAAAATTCGAACACCGGACGCAAGTGGGCTTACAAAAACTCACATTCCGTGTTAATTTGGCTTCCCCGCTACTGCAAATATGACTAATTTTTTAACGTAAAATTGACGTTGATTAAATAAAAAATAAATGGCCATGTGCGAGTCGGACACGCACCGCAAAGGGTTTTGTACCATAAACGCCGATAATATTACGTTTCTTGAAGGAATTATTTTATTTTTTGTTTTTGTAGCTGCAATAAAAATCTACAATGTTCGAAAACTTAAACTTTATGCCGATTTCGGTTCATGAGATAGAAGGACAGGCAGACGGACGAACGGCGGAATAAAAGGGTTCTGTTTGTCATCTTTTATAAAAGGAACTCTAAAAAATGACAATGAAAAACAATATACATGCTTTAATACGTTTTTAACGTTCGTTTTGAACAAACTGACGGCGGGAATAATTCGAACGATGTGTCATTTTTCCAATATCAATATTTTACAGTGCCGACAGTATCGACTATTAATGAAGTGCCAGTGATTTTGTAAAAGATACACTCTCCAATAGCATTGGAATTGAAAAATCGCCAATTAGTTTGTTGATTTGCGAATTTATTGAAACCAAACATCAAATTACTTACTGTATATTCAATTTTCGTTACAAATTTTTTCTGCGGTTATAATAACTGAGTTTTTAAATCAGAAATAAGTGTACAATTAGGTAATTTTTGGAGAAGCGTATATGCAGATTTTCTCAAAATATTTTGGCACTTTATACAGTAGAAAGCAGAGTATAGTTTTACAGTTTCAGAGAAGTTAATTAATGCTAGTTGCCTTGTCTTATAAAAAAAATATCGACATGAATTTTGAACTAAAATTTCATGAGAAAGTCTTCATCAGTTTTTATTTAAAAATCAGATTTAAAAAAATGCTGAAATAGAAAAAGGATGTTTGAATTCGGGGGAGCAGTGAAAACGTTTTAAATTGTGAATAATTTATTTTCCATCACTCTTTAATACCTCAAAACCCAATTAGTCGGTTCGCCTTTAAACTTGGCAGTACTTTTGCGTTCGATCCCCCGAGTTCCTTTTATGAAGTCACCTGGAATGGGTCTCGACTTTTCTTATTTTCCAATAAAACTTATACATTCCAATCTGAAGTTAAATTCCGATCTCGATGACACCGACAAGGATTCATGTTTAAATACCAAAAAGTTCGGTTATTACTTAATATTCTTTGTTAATGAAACAAGTTAAAAAATTTCATCCGCAAACTTTTAAATGTCATACATATATTATATTCATATAGTATTACAAAACATTGTTTTATTTACAGTATCTTATTTGAATACTTTTATTTTACATTTGAATTGATTTTGTATAAATAATTATTTAAGTTTTTTATTAAAATTATTTTTGTATATTTCTAGAAATTTCATTTTATTTGCACACAAGACGACGTATAATTATTTCCGTTCAGTTTATTGTATGTAATTGTTATTGTTGTGTCTTTTATAAATAAATTAACTCAAAACTCGCTGCCAATATTGGTATTATTAATACACGAATCCTCACACCGCTTGATAATGTTTTCCTTACAAACAGCGTTGAACTGAGAAATATTTAATAGCAAATAAATTCGGAACTAGGGGCCTAACACGTATTATCTAAGCAACATTTAATATTCGCTAATTCTCGGTTTAATTTTCAAGTAAATCGATTTACTCAACACAGTTAATACATTTATATAAGAGTCTAATTCTATTTGTACGGTTCTTTGTGGTACACCACAATTGGAATTTGCTAATTACTAGCACACGAATGCTAAAACAAGTCGGTAACTGGATTTTTTTTCGATATGGACGTGGAAACAATATTATAAAAGTATGAAAATATAAAATATAAGTATATTTTCACTTCCTTTGGAATTGGCACAGAACGGTCCCGCAGCAACAATTGTTTAACTATGAAACTAACTTATGTTATTTCGACTTTATCATTCATCAGTACTGTAAGTGACTGCAATACTGATAATGATGACCTTACAGTGAAACAATGTGCTGTTGACTGTTTAAAGTGACGATTGCGAGTAGCTCCTAATTATATGCCACATAAGATCAATCCATATAAAAATAACGATTTCAGTGAATATATCGCCATCGATCTATTAAACTTTTAAATAAGAAACCACCAACTGCATTGCTTTGATGCCTATCTGTCGCCATAACAGCGTAGCCGTGACCCGGTAGTCATACGTGCGAAAGCCACAACTCGCTTCAACATTTACGGCTTCACTATCACATATATCGTTTGACATTTGAGTTCAAAAATCGCTAAAAAAATATGTTTTTCGTGTTTATCGCCTCTAGTAATATATTTCATTATTACTAATTCATTACTTTATTTGATTTCATGTAAACGGAATATTAGTTTGACAACTCGTCTTACGAAATTTTGGAAAGTGCGCCAACTTCTTTTACCTGTTATGAAAATAAATATGTTATTCTTGATAAGAAAAACTAATTGTTCTTTTATTTCTTTTCAATTTTTTCTATTACAATGATTACTAAAAAAAAAACTTAATACATTTTACTTATAGACAAGATTGTCATAGATTATTTAGGTTTGAATATTTGTCACCTTTATCTTTCTGTCAATAATTGTACATAGGAAATAAGGCATATAAAATAATTATAGACGTCACATTGATGTTGATGTCACTTGCAAATAAATTAAGATTACGAATCTTTCTCATCAAAAACAATTCGATGTTACTGATTTTTTTGAACTTTTATTTCATGTCATGTATTTTTTTGTCTATAACAATTTGATGATTAACACGTTAAGCGCCACGTCAGCCACCGGTGGCTGACACGAGACTTTCCGTTTGGGCCGCGTCAGCCACGGGTGGCTGACAGCAAGTAACACGATAAAAATACAACCTCTCTAGGTCGTTTTCCAGTAAGAAAAGTTTCACTGCTGCTATCGCTTTCACACTCTTGGATTGACAATTTCACGCTCAGGGCTGCAGAAAATTTTTGTCTGCATAGGACCAAGAGCTGTAGTGAACTGATTTGTCGGAAAAGGAACACCGAACACGAATATATTTCAATAAAATCTTATCTAGCGGCCCAGACAGTAAAGAAAACGACACAGGCTTGTCTGCGCGTAATGAGTTGATTGAATGCCTAGAGGAATCACATTTCAAATGTAAACCACTTTCTGCTGCGATAGGAAACACCGGCACTACAATACAGTTTCGAAGCGGCGCGTGTGGCTCAAACGGTATTGCTTAAGAAATACGCATGGCGCTTAACGTGTTAAATACTACATTTGTCAAATTAAACATTAGATGGATAGTCAATCAGTCATTTGCTAATTAAATACTGTAATTATTAATAAAACTGTCCAAAACGCTATCTGGATCGAAATGTGCCACGTAATCATTATTTACAAATTATTTTATAAGTGTACTTATTATACACAACAGTACAATACAATACGATGAGAATATAATAATAATTCTTACTGAACCTTCTGTAATAAAGACTGTATTAGTATATACATAAAAAATTGCAACTGTTATTTTTTTTTTGTTACATTCAATGTATTTACATAAATCAGTGGCCTCTATAAATTAAATTTCATCTCGATAAAAGAAACGAGAGAAGTTGAATAGATTGCTATTAATATTTTTAATGTGTGGAAGTGAGTTAAATGTTTAAATTTTACTCATACGAACTTTATTTTGAAATAGTTCAACACACTTGCCGTATTCATGACGATTTATATTTTATAATTAATAACGTTGCCCCTGCAAGTGTGCACTTATATTAATTAATTCAAACATTTTACGTGAAATTCGTGTAACTAGAGCTTTGCCCGTCTACCAACTACAAGTTGACCTCTTTCGTAACGACTTATGCTTCGAGCTAAAATAACACAAGCTAGTGTAAGCGAGTGCCCTTAATACTGTTTTACTTCATTATTAATATGGCTTTTTAAAGTTGATATATTTTTAATAGGAAATTTTATTATATTATAATTAATTAAGGAAAACTTTTACATTTAAAAAAAATATATATACACACACTGTAAAGGAATAACGTTTCCAAATGTTTTATACATTTCCAAAAATAAAAAGAAATGTTATATTTTCACATCACATTCTTGTGCAAGCTAAACTTGTCACATCAATGTAATTTTAATGTGCACAAACAGAAAACTGTTATATTAACCCTATTTGCAAATTTCAGTTCATACTTTTAATTCACCCTCGCTCTAAATGTTTATGAACCTTGTTCAAATTTTCAATACTTATTATTCATACAGTGAAATTCAAATAAGTCTTATGAACTTAGTAGCGGATGAGACTTCGCACTGATATTTTTTTTAATATTAACTCATTCATTAAATTTAATTAATTAAATTTAGTTTCATATGGGGAAGGGAATTGAATTGATTTTTCTATATTACTTGTGTTATATCAGAATATTGTTTGCAAAGTACGGGACGCTAGTAATATTTTATCACAAACATGGAGTCGATGATAAATAGAAAAAACGGAAGAAAAAGAAGAAGACATGGGAAACAAAGGTTTCACTATCAATAAAATTTAATAGGAGCGTAACCAATATTTCCTCTTTTGCCATTTACAGGATTGAATTTCTATAGGACCAAGATCAAAATTAGCCTCGGTATAAACTTGAAGGGCTATCCATGTAGATAGAGACAAAAGTATTCAAAATCTCCCTCTTATTGTCTGTTGAAAGTAATGACTTATTACAACTACCATTATAAAAATCCACATAAAGAGTTAAATATTTTTCAATAAAAAAAAATATTTTACATATCTATCATTAAAAATAGACTAATAAAATACTTATACTAGTGCATGTGGGTTTTGGCTCTATGTCATCGTTTCTTCCTGCGACAAAAGGAAATATTTGTTATTTCAAGTTCTTTTATTATTATAGTGGTATTTAATACCCAGTATTATTCAGTTATTTGGATAAAATGATATTTACTTCTCATTACTTTGCTTGCTGTTCTTTTTAAGATCTTACGTGTTCTTGTATAACTTTCTTTATAAATTTTATTATATAGCGTCTAACTGAAAAGGAACTTCCCGTAGAGTATAAATAGATTTAGTAGATAAAAATTAATGAAATGACATATATTGAACATTTATTGTAAAAATATTATTTAATAATGACGGTACAGTTTATTATTTATTTAAAATGTCTAATTAAATTTACCTTTATTTTTAATTTCCATGCACAAACTGAATCTATAAAAATCAAAGATCTTCTGTAACCCATAAATGTTATATGAAAAAAACCGATAAAGATTAACCCATAGATATTTGACATTTATGACTAATAACAGTGAATGAGAATTTCGCACTATTTTGTCACTGTTTGATTGATGATAACGGATAGGGACCCAAGTTTCTTTTGTCTATGTCACTCTTGTAACTAATTATTTAAAGTTTGCTTTCATGAAATATTACAGTCTTTTCTAAACTTGTATTTACTTTAAGAAAGATTAAACATGTCTTTGGACTTCTGATATAGTAGTAATGTATTTCAATTTTAGTTTGCACTGTTAAGTAATGCTCTATATTTCTAATACACATTTTAAAAAAGAATTATTTGGACGGATAAAATAGATTCAGATACTCTTTATCGATTTATTTATTTATACTATGTTATTATATGACATCATTCACATTTAATTAAGACCAGATGTCACCCGTCTGCTTCGCTATGCGTGGTTAATATTTTATTTAATAATAAGAATAATCCCCACTCCAGTATGTCTACCAGTTTTCGAGTGCATCGACTCGGAGAATAAAAATTTTATTTGAAATTTGAACCTCCACCTATCCTTCGTTAAGCGCAAATTAAAAAAAAAACTTAGTAAATTCATGTCTCCAGGATCAGCGGTTTAGGCTGCCCGTTGATACATTGATAATTGAATCGGTTAGAATTTTGTATTTTATAACAGTAGATGATAATTTTGTATCAAAATTTATTTGACTTATTAATAATACTGTCTTAGGCGTTAATTTATCTGTAGCCATAAATTATAATAGCCGTTTGATAAATGTAGATTGCGTTGCTGAACTTAATTGCTAGACAAATTCGGATATGCTTATCTTGATTTGTTCATTAGCATAGATAACTACGCTTTCGGATAGAATTATTGGGGTAATCTTTCGACCTAGTTCGTAATTATCAATGCAAAAATATTATATGTTATTGAAAGTTATTTAAAAATAATTTAGTTTATTTTTTGATCCTATTTATTCGGAAAAATAACAAATCCTGTGAGATTTATCCACGGTAGTTTTACGCTCGCTCATAAAAATATGGTAATAAACTCGACAGCTTTGCCGTGGTTAACAGCATGTCCTGTAATACGGAGGTAATAAGTTCGATTTTTAGGCCAGTAGTGAAATCTGAATATTGGTAAGGTTTTTCAAATCCGTCGGACTAGCTACTATCCTCAATGTCAATCTGCGGCATTGCAGTGTACCAGCACCCGCACATGAGGATGCTATTGTATTCTGGGCGAGTACGTTTCACCACCTACAGCTTCAAGGTGTTTTAACATCATATACCAATTCACGTAGTGTTTACCCACTGTCGATAAAAAATAGTGTTAAATACTAATCTGATACACTTACCACCTTGTGGCATACCACATTTAGTAATCTGATCTTAGCTTGTTAAGCGGGTTTGACGACAATATCCGTTATTGGTATAATACTACGATTCATGAAAGATTTCTCAATCAGTTTTGATACTATTCACAGGCTTTATAAAGAATATTAAAATAAGTTTGACAATGACGTTTGATCGTTACATTTTTATAATTAATATAATTAAGATTAATGATATTATCAAAGATTTATGAAATCCATTTTTTGTTTCCAAGAATGCATGAAAACAATCTAATATATAGCGATCGTTCTCTAAAGTTGGTTGTATCAAATCGTTGTTTCCAAAATACACGATAAAATAAATTTATTACAAAATACGCTATCTGTATTGGAGAAAATAGATCTTCAACGAAAGAGCGAAAGACAAATGGCCCATGCCGAAAAATGGGTAGGAAAATTGCTCTATACGTTGGCGATGATTTATTTCAAAATGGTTTGTGGAACTTATGTGGTGAAATTATTCATACTCGCATTCCCGATAGGAATGTGTATTCGACATTCCCACATTTCCCAGTGTTATGCGATTTGAATGCAACAAAGATGAAGTTATTTTAGTTATTAGTTTTAAGAACTTTGTTAAATTATTTTTAAGCGCTGTGTTCCGGCAGTTTTACATGAGAGCCAGAAGTTTCCATTTTTTTTGTTTTACGTATTGGGAAATGGTGGCCCATACCTGCCCTCGCGGCGGCAAGGACAGTTGATGTCAGTCTTGCACCAACTAACACCTAGTTCCATCATAGCCGCTTTACGGCAGGGTCACGGAAATGCTTGCGCCACACCTCCGCGACCCCGCAAGCTTTGTGATAAAGGATAGGGAGAGTAGCGAATCGCAGTACCGGTACTCCTTCTTCCCTCGCGACTGCTCCATGGCTACAATGGCAGCTCGATTTGCGTCCTGCTCGCCTCACTCTGCTCACGCAGTCCATGCAACTCACATCCGAGGTAGGCTCCGCTAATCTACCTGGATTGGCTACTTCGAGCCGACCAGTTGGTTAATCTTTGCTTCACCGTGGGTGAGCAGGCCACGGTCACTAAACCCCTCTGCCTCGACAAGGCGAGAACCAGTTCGGGGTTGCCAGAAGTTTACTATGTGAACACGCTTCAATATGTAGATGTTATTTCCAGTTGCCAGCCTTATTGCCAGTTAACATAAGCTTAAATCACGTGTAACCGATTAAAAAAGTATATTTTTCAAAAATAACTGGCATAACAGTGCTGCAGCTAGCCGAATTTATAACACATCAACATATCATGAGACAGTGAACGGAATGTGTAAATAAAGCACTTACGATGAGATTAGCAATTTGATAATAATGACAAATTGTATAAAGTTTATCACGTTAAAAATTAATAAACAAAATTGACTAATGATAATTGTATGACATTCTCTCCCAGTTGCAAAGCGTATGTTTATTTATTTTCGGAACCACTATAAAGTCAACAAATTCTTCCCATGGTAGTCATTTTCGGTATTACTATAAAGTTTCATTTTTTTCTTTAATAAAAATAATTAACTACGATCATTGAGTATTATCAAAAAAAAAATCTTTATTAAAATTTAAATCTTTATTAAAAGTTAAAATTTAATGTCTTATTTCACAACTTTTATTGTCGTTAATCAAAGATTGTCAACTAAACCAAATATTATCATTTCTTTATATCTTTGCATGGTACTCTGAAATAGAAACACTGAAACCCGGTATTCAGGGCGATTGTTCAATTCGCATAAAATAAATAGAAAATCCCCTTCAATTGTTTCCTGTTCTGTATCCAAGATTTCAATTTGTACTATTGCATCTTCATTGTAATATAATATTGAAATGTATCGACGCAAAACAAACTTGAATTTATGCCTCGAACAAGCATAAGTTACACAAAAACATAAGAAGTTTTTTTCATTTCGTAATATACTTTGATAGTGAAAGGTTATTCAAAACTCGATTTATTCATTCTTTAAATACATTTAACCTGAACTACTTTGCAAGTTCAGGGCTGTTGTACACAATATGTGGTAATTTCTCTCGATTAAGCTAATGAAGCATGCATCTTCTAAATACTCTTGTCAAAGGTCCAAATATAATCGTCTTCAAAGTAATAAAGCTAGAAAAGCTGATCGATTTAGTTTAAATAACAAAAGATTAACAGATTGATTAATGTTCAAGTAATAATTTAATTATGTAGATTTTAATACGTAATATTATTTCACAAAAAATTCGCATAAACTTTAAATATAAATTGAAAAAAAAAAAAAAACAATGAAAAAGTTGAGCAGAAATAACTACTGTCTGACTTTGTTAACTCAACCTCTTAACAATAATTGTTAAGAAGTGTATAATCAATCTTTTTCAATTTAGCGCTCTTTGAGTTGATTTTCTTTATTATATAAGACTAATTATTACACAAAGTAGGACGTCCTTTAAAAAATATAGTTACATGAAAATGCAGCTCAAACAATGAATAGCACCGAATTGTGAGCCTCCATATTTTGGTCGGTCAAATGATATATTCGAGCTTGAACTTTTTATTGTAGAAATACTACATTAAAATATCATTAGACGTAGCCATAAACATCAATGTGGGGCCAATGAAAAAGCCGATAAGACTGACTGACGGATGCGGAAAACTTTGTCACGGCATGATAGATGCCCGGTATTATATCAGGGACCTTTATCTCGTAATACATTGCCCGATATGTGTGTAATATTTCAGGATATAATGACAATTCGACAGCGATGGACTATTAATCTAATTTGTCCGTATAAATCACGTTATGCCTCATTTTAAATTAGATTTGTCGGTTTACTGAAATAGAGGACTACTTGTGAATATTTGCGTGTTTACACAAACGTCGGATTTTAACGATATGTTTAAAAATATCTTCCAGCAGTAAAAAAGTTATGCGTGATGTAATTTTATTAACTAGCAAAAAATGGTAATGAGGTATATAGGTAGTCATTAAACAGAAGGATGTCGGCAATATTAGAAAATTAATTATCAAAATCTAGAAAGTTATAGGCACAAAACCAATTCTTCCTGTTATCTCCGTTTTCACTGCCTCCATGATGCAGTTTAGCGTTTGCTATGTAACGCAGAGATCCGTGTGTCAATGCCTAGACCACAGGAATAGTAGTCTGGATATCTGAACTTGGGCGCCATAACACATTGGTATGTTCTGGCTGTCATACACGTGAGTGCCAGTATATCTGGAGAAATCGACGTATAGTTTTAGTCCATAATGTAAAAAAATCCACTTATAATATATCATTTTAACCAACGCTGAAGCTAAGCACGAAGATAAGGTCCCTTCAATAATTAATAGAAACCGGCCATAACCGATAAAAAATTCTCATGACATTGTGATTTGAGCTATGGAGCATACTCTACTGAAAAAAATAACCATCAAGGTCATTAAACCGTTTAGTGACAATTATTCTTGAGAAGACAATAGATACATGTGTACATCACACAGCTAACTGACAAGGTGGTAAATCTTCAATTTATACCGGCGCCATCAATTTCACGGGAGTAAACGTGTCAAGCGAGATTGAGGGTTTCTATGTAAATTTACTGCAATGTGAAAACCGAAATCGCACAGTTTATCTGTCACTTATAATGATAACTAGAAGTATACCACTAAATATTTAGGTGTGCAATGCTGGTAATATTTTTTAAAATACATTTAGAGAATATGCATGTATCGAAGTGTCTACACCTGCTGTAGTTTAAGATTATCAAAGACGTTTTTTCACATTCATATATATACATATATAACTCTTACTATACTAAATAGATCTTTATTGTTAATATGTTATCAAATTTTATTTCTGTAATCAATGTGTCCATCATAAGGTTGACTCACGGCTTTTAGCAATAAGACCGCCTTTTGCACTGCTAATGTATTTTTTTACCTCTGTCTATTTGCAACTGTTAATTTAATTTTTTAGTTTATAATATATATATTATTTTATTTTTGGTATACAATGAAAACTATTCTAGTCTATTCTATTCTATTTGTTGGATACTTTTATGGCCAGGCTTTTGTTCTGTAGCTATAAATCATACATTCGTATATATAACAAAAGTCATATCTCAAATTTTTTCCGTACAAAAATTCTAACAGGTTATTTTTATAACGTTGAATACACAAACATCTTATTATGTATATATAGCTTTATGCGTTCGTGTTGACAAGACAATAATATTATTATAATACAAAATAAAATCAACATTTCGCTATGTTTCCACAGCTTTTTTTTTGTTATTGTTTATACAGCGTAATGGTTTCTCCATCTAAGCAAATACCGGCTACGCCGTAACATTAACAATTGTTTTTTTTTTACTCCTGATTAGTCCTATTTTCCTGAGATACCTATTGTGTGGCGTACCATGGGCGGGTGAGTAATGAAAAAATATAATGCCGAGAGGGAAAACCTTTATAGATTATGTATTATGTGCTTTATGAAATGGACGTTTGGTGAAATTGCGTGCGTAACGTTTAAATTCAATTTCCTCATCTTTGTTCCCTAAATTTTTAATGGAACTGATATTATAAACTTTATTTAGGAAAGATAATAAGTAAAAAAAAAACATGGTTTTAAGTTACGCCTTTTGTAGATACTTTTGCTACATTAGATAAGTTTTAACATAAAAAAGATAATCAATAAATTAATTATCTTTTTAATGTTAAATTTTTAAATTTATTTAGTTTAATTAAATATAATTGAACTTCAGAAACAAAAGTAATTTTTTGATTTCACTCAATAAATATTATCAATTACTTAAGCGGTTACTATCTCACACTGTTTACATTAACTTATGAAATAAAAAAAAATATATGAGACGAGGGAAAACTAAAAGAACATATTCACGCGTCACTCGAGGTAACACTGAATGAATGTCTGTGTCACAAGTCGAGCAACGCCGCTTATGTCATGAAATAAACAGGAAAGGTTAGGGGAACCCCCGGGCGGTAACACCGGACCTTTTTTATCTCTACGTTACAAAAAAAAAGGTTTTAAGGCATGAAGTTTGATGTGGTCGCGTACATTTTTAATAATCCCACAATTTTTCTGGGACACAAAATTAAGATTATGAAGTAAACGTGTTTTTACGGTTCCGTTTCCAAAGGCTGATAAACGGGACCCACTTACTGAAACTCCGCTCTCTGCCTGTCTGTCCATCTGTCAACGGATTCTATCTCATGAACCGTGATAGGCAAAAATTGAAATTTTCACAGATTAAATAAAAATAAAATAACGCTTAGAAGACGTGATTTTAGTGCAGTTTATGGTACTGAACCCGTCGGGGTGCGAGGCCAACTAGTACTCGGTCATTTTTATTTCACTGAAATCTTATTTAAAAGTTGTTTCTAAGCTTTTGATGTTTTTTATCGGTTATGGTCTAACGCTTGGCTTGAATTTCACCTGACGTTTAATCACAATTAGGCCTATCACATGTTTGACTGCCGAAACACAGCAACGCTGTTATGGCTTCAGATTGACATTGAGGATGGTAGTTAGCCAGGTGGGTTCGAAAATCTTGTCACCATCCAGTCTCCACTACTCTTGTCGCCCGGAAATCGAACTCGGCACCTCCGCGTTATAACGCAAGCGGGTAAACCACTGTTCATAACGTGTATCAAGTCTTTAAGGGGAAACATATTTATCCAATTACTAATGTTTTATTTGTTTAAGAAATTTATAAAAAACTAGTTTTCAATATTCTTATAAATAATCATAAAAAAATTTTTTGGCAATCGTCTATTTATACCTATTATATTATTTTTTATCTTTAAATGGACATCTCAACATCAACTAATTGTATTAAAAAGTAATTAATTTATTGGTTTTAAATGTCTTTTTGTTATTTTTGTTTGCTTTACCTAACGAATGTTTCAATCAATTCAATATGATAATAATAATATTATCATTTAAAATATCTCTAAATCATATACAAATGTCTTCTAACATAGAATTTAAATTTTAAAACACATACAAAAGTACTATTAGATAAGAGCAGATAAGTTTTACGCTAATTTTTATAAGTTTAACACACGATTATCTAAATCAATGATTTTGCTTACTTATAAATTCATTTATTTGAATTTTGATATGATTTTCGAGAATATTACAATGACTCTGTATATAGGACTGATTAATAAACGTTGATTCTTCTATCTTCACGGTCTCTTTGTTTCTGTTAATGCTATTTATAGATTATTGACTATCGCCATAACGCATATTTTCACTTTATAATTTCGGGTAATCTAGTGTTAAGGAGCCACATTTATATAGACAGACACACAGACATGCTTTAAGGTTGAGCATTTTCAGTTTTCATTAAATAGATAAAAATAGCATCATCTATTTGACACGTGTGATCCAATTTCAAGATTTTTCAGACTAAGCCTTGATCATAAGGTGCCTTATTCAGCAAGGCGCCAAAACCTCATTACCGTAATTGTGTCTCAAAAATTTCTTATTCATGCGAATATTCAGGCAGTTTAGTTTGCGAGTGCTCTTCCGTGCGCGCTCGCGTAATTTCGCTTGATTGTATACCTCCTCAAGCATTGTTTGACGGTTAATGGTTATAAAATTTTAGTTGTATTTCACTTTTGACTTGAAAAGATAATAAAAATGTACGCGTTTCTTTTTATTCTCTATGCGATATTTTAGGTATATTTATAATGAAAACGCCATCAAAATCTTAAAGACAGGTTTCGAGTGCTATGTTCGTAAAATAATATTTAATTTTTCACAGTGGACATTAAATTTTATTTAACTCCATTAAGGTACGACCTGCTGAATGTCGCTCGATATCAAAGGCGAGATGAATTAATAAATGCTTATACCATTCTTAACAAATAGGAAAAAAAAATTACTTGTTATTTCTCTCGATGAAGACTAATTTGACTGCATCCGTAGTGATAATATTTTTCTGACTCGCCAGGCTAGCTATTCAATCTACCGTAATAACAGCATCGCTGTGTTCCGACAATAATACATGTGAGAGCCAGCAGTATTTTGGGAAAACGTGCTAAACCGTTTACGACCTCATTGTCGCTCAACATCGTGTGAAATTGAGGTCAAATGTTAGTTGTATTTAGTTAGGTTATAGACCATAGACCAATGTAGATAAAAATATTAGTAATTAAAATGAGAGCGATAAAATACCGGAGTAATGAATTTTAAAAAGTTAAAAAACTTATATTTCATTGTTATGGCAAGGCGTATTGCTAACCACGAGATAATAGTTTTACTCGTATCGCTTTCTTAAAAAAAAAAACTGTATCGAAAAAAAAAATCAAAGCTACAAACTATGATAACTTAGCAACTTGGAGATTAATATCGACAATAAATCATTGAAAAAAAGAAATAATAATTTGTGTTTTACTAACTAAAAATTACAGAAGTTTTTGTCTTCTTTTGATGTAAACAAAATTAGCGTGATATTACTTTTAACTATAATAAATATTTATTTTTTCCATGCGTCGAAATGAATTCTGAATATCGTCGTTAATTTATTTCTATTTTAGAATACATTCTTTATTTAATTGATATTAGTGTTAAAACGTTAAATAAGCTTACAAATACGCTACTTTTCACTAATTGTTTCAGTAGTTCTAAGTAGTTGGCATCTTATACCTCTATTCCAGTAATTGGTTTTATAAGGTGGGATATATATTACCAAGAATTAGATTTCCGATCTCCTATTTGCCATCCGAAAATGTTTGTTGCTGTCGCTACACAAAACATGAAGCTATAAACTGAATCGTCATCGGTGTGGAAGTAAAAAATTGATTCGAAATGACAGCGGTATTGTGCGAGGTGCAGTACGCATCTATTCAAATATTGATTGGTTACGAGTGTACTATGTTTTAGAATACTGAAACGCACACTGTCATTTCGGCACACGAACAATGAACGTGTCAGTTACTCGATCGTAACTAACGAGAGCTCATGTTCAATATGGCTCACATTTTCTGTGCAAGTTTTTTTTTAAAGAGTTTAGGCAAATTTTCACTATTCTATCCGTATATATTCCATCCTTCAATAATAAATTTTCTTATAAAAATGTGCTTATAACTATCTATGCATAAACATACACATAAATAGAATAAATATATAGAAATACCACTTACATAAACCTTCGTGACGCATCGGTTTCCCCTTTACCTTGTTACGCGACATTCCCTGGCCACAGTTATACGGGAGTCTGGATGATGGTAGGGTTTTTCGGATACACCTAGCAAGTTTTTATTTTGGTATCTGGGGGAAATCTTTAAAAATACCCAGCTTCTATTGGGAAAATATTTTTATGTGGGATTTCGACCCACTAAAACCCCCTCGATGGTCGATCCAAGTGCATTATGAAGGGCCCCGTGATCTCCAAAGGAATACACCGATGCAACTTTGTATTAAAGTAAAACACATCTCACTCCACCTTCTCCAGACCTGCGCTGTTCTACAGAAGACATGAAGCCACTTCAAGTCTGCCGTCCCTCTAAAGCTCGCAGCTTGGCTATGAGCTCCCCACTATCAATAGCCACCAACCTGAAGAACCTTTTACGATAGGCAAGATTTACTTTAGTCTTATTCGTAATATCCCAGAACAACAAGGTTATGCTTAGCTAGCTACAATTCTCAATGTCAATCTGCTGCAATAACAGTGAGGACCAGAGGTTTATTGGGCGAACACGCTTTACCATTTACGAACTCCATGTCACTTAACATAAAGTAAAAAAGGTCAAGTGTGAGCCCACAACCGATAAGAAAATTAAATAGAGAAAAAAAACTGAAAATTTGCAATGGTAAAGACGCAATATACATAGCACCCATCAAGGTGGACCAACGATCTGCAGCGCAGGTCCCGTGGAGGCAGAGAAAGAAAGAGAGAGAGGGTGCAGGCATCTTTCGATAGATGATGATGAGCGGTCAATACGGTATAGAACCTAAAACAACAATTGAAAAAAATATTTACCTGTCCTTTTTTAAATCTGCTTTCATGTTAGCTCATCACTCAAAAACTGTTTATCCGATTTTTTTAAAAATTCGGTATAATATTAGCTAATGACCTCGATTTCTATTTGTAACCGAGATATTTTAGCGGAAAACCTTTTATGCTTTCGGGATAACAGATTCAATCTATTGTTCCCTAATTATTCACGCGGACATAATACCGGCCTTGAGCAATTTTTAAATAAAAAAGTAACTCAAGAAGGATCAAACAAGACTTAATAACTTAATAAGACGCAATAAAATAAATTTTGTGATGAAAATTAAAATACTCCAGAACGATTTCTAGCTTTTAAGATCAGAACAATAATGCTTACTTTCTTGAAATCTAAAATGTTTGATATCTCTCAATCGTTAAAGGTAAAATCTAAGCGATTGCTATTACTACGAAACGTCTGTTAGACATAATATAATAAAGTTTAAAAACTAAACTAATTTAATTTTTTACAAATTGTCAGCTCTTAATATATTTTTCTACCCCCGTGGCGCAGTTATCTACTGCTTGTCTTGTAATGCTTAGATTCCGGGTTCAATATACGGGCCTCAGGAATTGTGAAATCTGGATATTGATAGAGGTTTTCAAAACCCACCTGGATAGCTACCTCGAGCTAAATATCAATCTGCCGCCATAACAGCATTGCTGAGTTCCGGCAGTCATACAATTGAGTCATAAGTATTCTAGACGAACACGCTTCCCCATCTACGGCCTCAATGTCATTTAACATCAGGTCAAATCGAGGTCAAGTGTTACTCTATTACCGATAAAAATTCTTCAATATTTCCGAAAACAAGCTAAAATGCTTTATTTTCTAAGACTTGTTAATCTTTAAATATATTTATGTACATAGATAATAAAAGTTTAAGTAAAAGTCTAGAATCCAAAACATTATTTTCGTATGTAAGTAATAAAATTACCACAAATTAATGTGTAATAAACAGAGAAGTCATATCAATTTTCATAACCGTCAAATTAAATGTCAGACATTTCGGTCTCTTATGATGGAAAATTAAAATTTATGAACCGAAATGTAATAAATTTTTATGAAGTTTACTGGAATTGTGTTAGAGAATTACATAATTAATTACATTTTAATAATATAGTTATAGATCGAACATTTTTAATCATTTACATATTTTTTAAAATCTTTCGTTTGAGTTAAAGAAACGGAATCTTGTATTTTAATTTGAATTATAATGAGTACTATCCTTTATCAGCTCGATTATCTACACCTGTTTATTTCTTTATTTATTTTTCAGAAAAAATCCCTTGCTACATGTATACTCGTTTTCGAGTCAACCGACTCTGAAAATAGTTTCATTGAAATTTAAACCGCACCCCGCTTACCCCGTAAGATTGAAATTTTAAAAAACCTTCTTGATATATATCATAAACAACACACTCCAAATTGCATGTGTCTAAGACCAGTGGTCTTTAGGGTGTGTGTTGATTATCAGTCAGAACTTTGAATGTTTTATCTATATAAAGATTAATAATAATAGTTATATTTTATCAAACGCGGGACTTCCCTCCTTCACATAGACATAATTCACAACGATGTCCAAGTGCGGGTCGGCGAAAGTCGTTCGTCCTTGAAAGCTGTTGTCATTGGGACGTGCCACATACTTTACGATATTTTCCTTGAACAGCAGATGAAACCCACCTTTTTTCCAGTAATGTTCCTGAATTCTTTTTTAACACATTTATAATGTTTAGATTTTTAGAGTTTAGAGTATTTAGATTTAGATATATCAACTATTAATTATAAAATGTGGGCGAAAAATTTGCCACCAATAATGAAGAACTCTACACTAAATATTGACAGAAGAATTCAAATACAACAGAACATTTCACTATATTTCTATTTTTTAATCGGTAATAGTCGGTAATAGTTCTGTTAAATGAAAATGAGGTCATAGATGGTGAAACGTATTCGCCCAGAATACGTTGGCTGAATATGTACGACAGCCAGAACAAAGCATCACTGTTATGACAGCAGCTCGACATTAAAAAAACCCCAACTGCCATGTCTGGAAACTTTTTTCGTAAAAATTTATTCTGAAGATAGAATTATGAAGATAAGATCTCCAAATACTACTATGTTATTACCTGTAATTAGATCACCGACATCCTCCACTCATAATAAAAAGTAATACAGTTTAGCAGTAATCTTAGCTTGCGACATATTGTACTCGTCGACTATAAAGCTTTGCTTCAACGAATTATCATCTTGGAGGTACGCCAAGTTTGACACGGAGGATTACAGCTATATTAACCGGCGGCATTCTTTGTTCGAACCTTAAAAATATTATTGATGGTTCCTACAATCTGTTTAATGTTGTTAATATAAAGTTATATGGTATAAATTTATTGACAACACTAATCTCCGAAACACCTACAATAAACTTGAAAAATTTATATTATCACTATTATTTTAACCATCTTGGCACAGCTACGTTTCTGTTTATATACTGTTAAAGTTATTTTAATTTCAATAATTTGTATATCATTTACACACATGGACTGTAGTTGGTGGACAGATAAGAAATATTTTTATTATTTATGAGAAAGAATTTATTAATCAATAGTTAAAATGTGCAATAGTATAATATACACGGTCTTCTATTTAAATATTTTATTCTTGTGTCATATTTGTCATGACAGACATGTCACGATCATTACGAGGTGTCGTTACTTCAGATTCCTTTCGTTTTTTCTGCTTACTAAAAGCATTGTACAGATACAGGGGATCGCCGACAATTGAATAGATTTAGTCGATCCATTGCATAGGCGGCCTTCCTCGCCCTCTAGCGCACTCCACTTTGGCTTGCATGACAAAACGTTCTTTGGCATCATTACCTCGCCGAGTAGTTTCAAAAGAACATTTATATGCGACTTTGTAATCAGCTTAAATCGCTGTGAATCAGAGCACAGTAATATATATGAAAACATCATCCCATATAACAACTGTTTACCGTCAGTAATGGTTTTGCTGGGCACACGATTTCCAGATGGAAATACAGTAAACAACTCTACAAATAATGTTTTAACCACTGAATCTTTATAAATCACACACAACGATTTTGTAAGGCAAATTATTAATATAAAAAATTCAGAAAAATAAAAATTCGCTTCAAAATTATCATATTTCACAAACCTAACAGAGAAACACTGACATGAAATTTTCTCTGGTTAATGTGTCTTAAGCGGACTTATGCTCCAAAGGCGGGACTTGAATTAGTGATTCTTGGCGTCGTACCAAAACTCCGCAGTAGTGCGGAGATGTTTTGGTATAAAGAAATAACAAGTTCCATACGTATAAACTTTTTATATGTAAGCCTTTGTAGTGAAAGTAAAATAAATTTTTGTCTTCGGAATACTTAAGCCTGTACGTGACAGATACTAAGTCCCGTGAAATATGAGCTTTGATTTTTTTTAACACATTCGAACAGTGATAGCTCAGCAGATGGAACATCGACCTTCTTTGTAAACATGAGCGGTTTCTTATCTAAATAAACATGAATACAAAATCCACTACATGGTAAAACACAAAAAAGGTATAATATTGAAACAACTTAACACATTGTCGACGGTGACGAAAAGTAAATTATCTCATCTTGTTGTGTTTTTTCCGATAAACTCTTTATCGTACAGTTTTTTCATTTAAAAATTAATGTGTACAGTTAAAGAACTCAACAATCATCTGAAAATTTGTCTCTCAATAGGAATCAACTACAAAAGCCAGAATAACGGGCTAAATATGGGCAAGCGGCGACTACGAAAAGCCTAAAAATCGGTAACCGGTCGATAAAATGTTAAGATTTACATTTCATTTACCGCCGACAACTCGCCTGTTTAACCATTCCACCAAATAATAAATAGGTTTAGCCTTTTGGAAGCTATTATAGCAGATATATCTAAAGGAATCGACATGACGTCTCCCTCTATTATATATAGATATTAGTTTTAAAACTAGTTACAAAAAAGCATTGAAAATTCAATTTCAAATTCATGCATTCTCTTTGTATTATTATTTTATTCTGTCTATAAAATCACTTGTGAACTTTAACAGTTTATAAATAAAATTGTGAAATATAAAATGGGCTTATTAATGTTTTTAACGGTTTAATGATCGTACATGACACGGGTGCTGTATGATTGATGCGGTACATTTAGTACCTGGAAGAGGCTATTATACCTGCCGCTTTCCCTTTACAGAATAAGGGACACAAAACTTGTTTTTCTTGTAAACAAGCAGAAAGCTAAAATGTTGCATGTATTTAATTGTAATAGAATAAAATATACTAGAATCTGTTAAGAGAAATATTATTACAGCTGTAAGTTGTAATTTTCATTTTAAATAATTAATGATTTAATGAAAGTTCCTGCGGTTTCAAAAAATTAAGAAGTATATTCTGTTGGCATCTTTACTTTGGTCTTTTTTTGTAATAAGTTTTTAGCAAATAAATAGATGTTAATTATGAACCAGCGTAAAAACCGGTACATATATACACATTTTATATACAACAGTAGACTTGATAACAAATAAATATAAATTTTTTGTACGGCTTTCGAAACTAGAAATGCGGATAGAGGAACAGATTTCACGTCATAACGTGTAGATCAAATATCCCGAACAAACAATCTAAGCTTTCCTAGTCTGACTTCTTTTATTGAACTTACGTTGTAAACAAGGGCCACATAGGATACATAATAAGTTGTAAAAAAATAGTAATGAACTATACATTTAAATAAAACTGAAGCATCTGTTTGTAGTATTAAAACAACATTTTTTAATCCAAAAAGTTTTAACCTATTTTTTTAGATTTTACTAGAAGATAGGTGTTCATGTATGGTTGAAAATAGGCTACACTTCATTTTGAAAATAATTAAGATTCCGTACAGAAACATAAATCTCTCAAAATTGTGGATAAAATATGATTTAATGATCAGTTTTACTAGTATTTGTAAATAGTAAAAACCAAAAATATTTTTAGGTTTCCAAAAGGCAAATTTCTATCTATCTATAATTGGAAATCTTTTTTCAATATTTTAATTTCAATTTCATACTAAGTGAAGTGAGCCGGTATGGGCTTGTTAGCAACTAATAAATCATTTTATTCTACATCATTACAGATCATTTAATTATTAAATAACCAATAGCGCTTAAACTATATAAAAAAAAATAAACATCTCTACCTTCATACTAGGCATTAGGGTGTAGTAACTTATTGCCGGCTATGACGTGTAAACTGCTAATAACATTACTATCTCGTAGGCATCTCTACGTCAATCAACAATCCAAATAGCATTATGTTGACAACGACTGAAGTTACAATGGCTTGTTAGCGTTGAGTAATTCACTTCGAGCAATATACTAATTCAGTGATTGATAGTAATTAAAATAGTGTGTAATTAAAACTAAATTAGAGGTTTATTAATAGTATTATAACTAAATCTGTTCGTTAGGTTCTAGCAACAGACTGTTTTAGGGTACGTGTTCAATATCTTATTATGCATTGCCAACGACAATTCTTTCGTTTTAAATTTCAAATGTCTCATATCTTTCGTTCGTTGCATTCCATCCTCAGGACGGCTAAATAATAACTTCTAAATATAAAGTCAAAAATGAAAAACTTGCATTAAGAAGAAACTTTTTAGAAGAAAAACAATACATTTGCAAATTCATAGTTTTATGACATAATCAGTCAGTTTAATTACATAATCAGACTATCTATCAGAAATTTGAAAATTAATCTATGGATACTAAGTTTAGCCATATAGATAACATTTCAATGTTAATTTAGAAATAAATTTAGATATTAAAAACTGTTTTTTCCTCTGACAATCAAAAAAATATTTTTATTTTTCGTAATTATGGATGAAAATTGAAATAAAGCACGCAATATTAAACCAGGTTGTATCCAACATCAAAAAGTTAGATGATATTTCTATGACTAGGCAAAAAACCTTTTGACGCTTTGACAGATTTCCTGTGTAAAATCTAAATGTGAACGTTAAAAATTTTTCAGCCATCGAAAAATCATTGACAAAAAGCATCAGCGTATTCTATAATAGACACTACGAGTATACGTGGGGATTGTAAGTTTGTAGATTAAATTGTTAATAAACCACGAGATCAGTGCACGAGTAAATTAAGGTTTGCTAACAATCGTTAGTTAAGTTTACAGTCAAGAAATGTGCGCTATAACTGCCAACTGCTCAGTTAAGTTATACAATAACTCCTTGTACAGAGACCTCCGTTTTGCAGTAATGCCGGTACCATGTTAAGGTTATTCCGTGGAACGTTTCTATCTCGTTATTGTCTAGCGCAAGTTAGAACTGAGAGTACGTTAAATTATTATTAAATGGTGAAATTTCATTTGAGAATTTGATGAAACAGTGAAACGTTTCAGTAAGCGAAATTCGACCAAAAATCTTCTTTAACAATTCACGTACGACATTGACTGGTTGCAATAAAGCAAACAATGAAACTATGAACAAATGCGCATTCATTAAGATATTAATCTTATCCAGTTTGTTATAATCGATCACCATATGGCACTGCACCCTGTAGACCTTTAAACTATTCACCAGTAATGTTTACATATACACTAATGGCAAAATGTTTTGTACATGTTTGCTTGGATTAGGTAGTACAACATATTTGTAAACAGGTTTAACAGATTTAACATACTCAAATAATTTTCGAAACATTTTACCGTGTTATAAAAATTGGCACAGCCATTTTCATGGAGGAGGTTATTAATTTATCACCTTTTTTTGTTTTATCTCTCCACCTGCAGTATATCATTTTCTCCCGCACTAATGCTAAGCACTAACTCAAGATATTTAATAGTAATGTATATTTTCATATATAAAAAGTATATAAATAAACTACTCTGTATTATTAAAACAACACTTAATTGAAGATTCCAAACTACCAAACGTTTGCTTGAAAATCTAAACATTAGTTAATTTCTACTATGAATGGACTTTTCTATTTACATTGCGGGTTAGAAAAGTTTTTGAGAGGTGTAGCGGAAGCTTTGAATTAAATAAGAAAGTTTAGCAAGTTGTAATACTTGGTAACTGAGAAAAGAATTGTGGTTCTTATGCAGCGCAGTGTTCGGCATTGGTGTACTTGATCATTTTGAATGTTATTCAGACGTCGAGGTATTTTGCTTTTACCGCTCAGAGTTTTATTAATTTGATAAATCTGACTGAAACAATACCTAGTTTTCACAATTATTATGTATTATTCTATTATACAATTATGTATCATTCTTTACACTTTTTATACAAATTCCGGTTTCCAATTTTGTTAATTGTATTTTTTAAAATAAGTGACGAGCCAAGAAATATATCTAAAATAAACTCGAAACTTATTAGTATAGAACAACATTACCATCATATTTGGGCTTAGATGTTATTTCTGTCTTGTCCACAATATTATACATGTACCGTAGTCGTGGTGAAAATAAATGAAGCTGTATTATCACGACCACAACATTTTTACTAAATGTTCTAATTTTGATAATTATTTTTGTTATCTATCTCTGTATATATATATATATATATATCTGCATTGGGTCTAAGTTTTTCAACTACCACTGTGGTGTAGCGACTACCAAATTGTTTCTTAACACAGAGGTCCTTACTTCGACTCTGAATGATATGATTTTGATAATTATTATTCGTAAAAGTACAAAGTTAGTCTCATTATGAACCAGAAAACATTCATTAAAATATAATACGAAAACGGATCTCGCAGCAAAAAAAATTGAGAATAAAATATTCTTATCGGTATAAAAAAAGGAGGGTTAGCTTTTGCTCCCGTTAATAATTCCTGCTGAAATGAAATTTTTACACTTTTCATTAAAAGGCGGTACAGTTTTGTGTCGAAACTAATATAATAATTACAGACAAATTGATACTACAGATAAAATAATTAATTTATTAGAAAAAAATACTAACTCACAATATTTCGTAGGCTACTTCAGAATAAATTGCTTTAGTACATATCCGTAACAAAATAATTCTATTTTAAATTCAATGTAAATGAATTGTAGGCCTGCGTGGCCTGTGGCCGTTGTCCTGATTAGATGGAGCCATTATTAGCTAGTGTATTATACGTAGCTCTATATTTTGTAACCGCGAGCTTTTCTATTCAAATGGTAACAGCGATGAGCGCATAATCCACTTCATTGCCGGTACATAACCATATGCAAATGAATTGTCACCCCTGATGACTAACTTCAGTGGCATGGTGCCAGTGATCGTATAAGCGGTCATCGCTCATGATAAACTCGGACGGCGCTGTGTTATCCGTTTCTGTTACACATTTGGCACAACGGATGTACATTTTACATTGCAGTATTGCCATTTTAAATCGGTGACTTTGTAATTTTATACTTTACACTCTTTATAATTACGTACAAAATTACATAAAAATTGATACAATAACAAATTATTTTTGATTTTTATCATAATTAGGCCAGAGGTTATTTTGTATTCTTTTTTATTTTAATTTGTCGTGCTCCCATTGTACACTGCCGGCCAAAAGTTTGAGACCACCTTGAAAAAATTACAATATTGAATAAAACTCCAAAAGTTAGTGC
>DWQX01001468.1:0-27824 GCA_018245475.1 Pharmacophagus antenor | reverse complement strand
CTGTTCCTGGTCATTTAATTTATTAACAAGTCGAATGCAGTCCGCCACTCGCCACCCACCACCCACCACTCGCATTTATGGTGAAAAAATGTATCATTAAACAGGTGACGTCATTGTTAATCCCTTACTTCTAGTCCCGATATCGTATCGCATATTTCATTACAGCACGCTGGCTTGTCATTTGGCTTGCCTCTTGCATCTCGTTTATCATAGAAGTTCTAGTAAACGGTTACGTAAGTATTAACCTTTTGCACTCCACACAAAAGTTTATATCAACTCCGTGGCATTTTTTATAAACAGTAAAAATTAAAAGATTTATTCTTAAAAATACAAATGCGTGAACATAGATTATTTTTATATATTTTATTAGATACATATTTATATTTCTGTTATGTTACAAAAAAAAAAGTTTAATTTTTGCGCTTAAATTCTTTCATGGTATGGTATCTATAAAAACATTCTCCTACTTGCATCCTTGGTTTATTTGTACAGGTATCGCAATAATAAGGAGTAACATGTCTTTCACCTTCAAATCAACAAAATTATCACTAACAAGTTCAAAATCTAATTCACTCTCACTACTTTCAAAATCCTCAATATTCATTTTTATTATTTATGGGAAACCAATATTTTTAATAATAGTTTTATACATAAAGTAAGAAAACTGCGTCACTTATTGCAGAAAAAAATTTAAAAAAATGTGCGGGTAATCCCGTAATTTGTATAAATTGCCTCTGATTGAATAATATGGGGTGAATCCTCAGAAAATGTTTATTTGTTATTCATGTGAGAATTTATTGATTGGATACGAAAAGGTCTAAACTTAATACTTCATAACAAACATCTCACAACTTACAAAAATAAATGGCCAAGAGTTCGTCAAATTCACATCGTGCAGGGTTTTGTACCAAATCATATATAGAATAAGAATGGGCGTCATGTGGGTAGTTTCTTTTTACCACATATTTGTTATAATTCCATTAGTTATAAATTACGACATATTGTTTATAATAAAGTAGTCCAATCACTCTTGAATTATTTAATTAAAAAGTAATTAAATTAAAATAAATTTTTAAATTTAATTTTTTAACATGTACTGAATTAGTTTATAACAGAACAAAAATATTACTTTTTTGTGTCATTTTTTTATACGATTCATCATCAAATCATTACAAAAGATAAACCGCATAAAAACAGGTTTTACTGTATATGATTATTACATTTGTTACTAAATCACGTGTATACTATTTTAAAAATATGTTAAATATTAAAATAAAGTTTGAGAACGTACAGTTATACAAAAAGTTACCATTAAATGTAAAAAATAGCTAATATTTAATTAGATTTAAAAAGTCATTGAAATTGTATCTCTTATAAAATCATCATGCGGCAGTTTAAATCAATATTTATTTTTTGTCTTGTGTTATCCATGTCAATATCATATCATGTAAATATGCAGCACCAACAATCCAGTTTGGATGCTGCATATTTTGTTGGTTATGTTAAAAATGTTTAACATAATTTTGGTTTTAAAAATGTAACTTTTCTAGGGGAAAATATACCAAATCACATGAATTCTTTTGTTTCCAGATGCAATTTTGGTACTGAATGTGTCGAAAGATCTTTATCAAAATAGCTTTTAAATGATATTCCTAATCACAATTCCTGCCTATACATGTAAAAATATAATGTTTTTCTACGATTATTAGACGTTGTTTGCCACTTAGTGTGGTAAAAATACTTTATTACTTTGTTTTCATAAGAATTAGTTAACATTCTCTTGATGGTCTAAGTATTGTGTGTAATCGTAAAAATGTATAGGAAATATTTAGAGTTCATATCCTTATTATATCTTTATGCACAATATTAATTTTTAAAAATGTAATCGAGAACTCGGCAACGCGTTGTCATGGCTCACTAGTATGAAAGTATGAATAAATTTTTTACTCATCTTTTATGGTACAATACAATTTACATTTACTAATAAGGCTAAAATAGTTAATCTGCTTTTAAATCTTATCGTATTGAAAATAAAACCGCACCAAAATTTGATAGTTATTCAATATACATATTTTGAGTTAACATTTCATTCATCACATATTCAATTATAGTTTGTAATCAATGATTTATTCACAAAATGTACTAAATAAATTAATGATTTATAAAAGAAAATATTTTGCAAATGAGGTAGATAGTATTAATATTTAACTATATTTCTTTTATTTTAAATTACTAAAATTTAATTGGTGTACATCGCCATCTGTTAGAAATTTAAAAAATTAACCAATAAATCGAGCTATAATTTGCCATAACTAATATTGAGGTCGATAAACAATATAAAACTGGATTATTTTAAATTGGATCAAATTATATATAGTTATGAAAATATATGAAAGAAAGTTTAGTAGATACGGGGTCTATTCCGAAAATGCATCGTGATGCATTTTTATGTGCGAAGTTATAAAATAAAATATATATAAAATTGCTTTTAATTTTGAAAGGACCTTGATAAAGCAGCGAAAATGAACAAAAAAGTGAAAAAATCATATATTATTATGTATGATAATAAATAATAAATAATTTTATAAATTTTAAGGCTTGCCCTGTCACTAAACCTCTGGTGTGACACTAATCTAAATGATAAATCTGTCTAACATGTTGATTACATAATATTTTAATAAGCAGTTTCTTTTAAAGGTCTTGTAAAAGCAGATATATGATATACCGAGTTATATAATAGTTCCTTATGCGACTGCAAATTATTCTTTGTTTTAATAACGTTCCCGTACAAAATTAAGGGGACGCTTTCTTATAATTATAATATCTTCCATTAATTATTCTCTCTCTGGTTAGCTGGAAATCGTCTTTAACATAGTAGATATAACATTCTCGCAATAAAACTGATCATTTAGTCAACATTTGTTCACACTTTTGCACATTTAGTAGTTTTTGGCACAGATTTTTTTCTCATATACTGACCGCAAAAATTTTCACTTCACCCACCTTGAAAACATTTCGAACGTTTGTATACCACCGAAGTACAATAAAAGACTTGAAATAAATTGACTGATGAATGTGCTTAAATAAACAATAAACAAAGTGATTTACTCAAAAAGCCTATAAGTACAATACGCCAACAGCTTATAGATAGAAAAACAACGTATTGTATGATCAAGGCTAGTAATTAGATAGAAGTTACCTTATTTTAATTCTTTTATCCTAAACAAACGAAAATCCTGACGGTTTCAATTCAGGTTTTCCAGAGATTACTCGGAACAAAATTACAGAGATACAGAAAGTCAGACATGTATGAAACAGTCAATTTATTTTTTGTATCACGTGCCGTCATTGATAAATATTAAACAATAAAAAAAACTTTTTCTAAGAAAACAGATACACCAACTTTATTTATATATAAGATATTCCTAGTTAAGTTATACGATAAAAATTACACAATGTGATGTACGAAACATATTGAAACAACATTTATTATTTCCTTTATCAAATTATTCCATGAAATGTAAATAAAATTTGATTGACAATCACTATAAATTCATACCAGGAACTGCTAAGCGCAACAAATAAAAAATCGAACGGTCTTAATATTTTTCGGACATCTGTCTAAGAACTCTTCGTAAAATTTTTCCAGTTTGATTCTTTGGTATTACATTCACGAATCGCACACCGCCCCGTAAATGTTTTGGATTTGAGAGCTACAAGCAAGAATAATAGAAATTAATTAACATATATATTTGATATATCCATAACAGAATTTTTATTTATACCTTTTAGCACAGATGCGAACAAAGAAATGTTTTTTTTATATTACTGGAGTGATACTTATTAAAGCGGTATCTGGTGAGAGATATGTATCATCAATTAACCGAAACATCGAAAAAAGATATCTTTATTGGTCTTAAATTGACCATAAACCTTGATATTGTTGATATTGTAAGTGGTTATTACACATAAAAATATCACCTTCTCGGCTACGAACTGTTGCAGCGCAGATTCAGTAACGCTAACGCCAGGCTGCTTAACTACAAAAGCAAACGGTACCTCCCCCGCTATTGCATGCGGGATTCCCGTGACACCCACGTCATGCACTCCTGGATGCTGTAAAAGCACCGCTTCTATCTCCGCTGGTGGAACCTGTAAATGTTGTGACAAATCACATCTATGACCTTTTCCATTTGATTGAATTACAAATTGAATAATCAATTTTGTAGATATAGGATTATTTTCTAGAAAAAAAGGGATAACATTTACCTGATAACCTTTATATTTAATTAACTCCTTCAACCTATCTACAATGTACAAATATTTTTCATCGTCGTAGTATCCGATATCACCGGTTTTAAAAAATCCTTCTTCGTCGTAATTATTTCCTTTGTCTATATCTATATAGCCTTTCATCAGCGTTGGACTTTTGAAACATATCTCACCATTCTGATACGGCCCTAACGGCTTTCGTGTTTCAATATCGACGATCTAAAAATATCAAAATCAAAATTTTGTATAATATAATCTGTTATAAGTAAAAAGAAAGCACAAAAATAAATAAAAATATATTGAGGGATCCCAAGTCACTTTTCGCACAAAATGAAAATGAGCCAGGTGGTTCGGAAGCTATCACAGAGGCATGCAAATTTACAAACACACTTTGGAGCTTGTAACACTTTTTTTTTGGTTTGGGACAAATAATATTACTTTTTATGAATTAAAATGGTTTCTAATACTTACTTTAAGAACTGTATTAGAAATAGGTGGACCGACACTGCCTGGCTTACACTTCATTCCATTGACGAACAAGTTCAACGTAATCGCGAATGTGGCCTCAGTCATGCCATAACCTTGGTAAACGCCACGTAAGTTTTTAAATCTGAAAAGTCATCAAGTATGTTCAAATGTTAATTTTTTTAAATAATTGTCTTAATATTTATCTAATTTCGTAGCCGAATAAAATGTTAAGAGTTAAGAACGATGAGAGATTTGGGTAAGGCCACTATAATGAGCCTCTAATTTCTTTGTTTCAAGCATTGCGCTTAACACTTTAATAAAACAGTCTCGTCATCTCTGAAAATTTACTTATTATAGCTTGAATTCCAATTCTGAACTAGAATATTATATTGTTTGCAAATTCGGTTTTGACAGTTTTGGTAAAGAAACAAAGCTACCATTGGTAAGAACCTGTGGAAATCCTGTGTAATTAGAAGTTCTAATTTTCGTTATATCCTTTCTTTAAAGAGTAAAAGTGAAAGACTTCATTACTGGCAAGTTCCTTTGCTTTTTTTTTTACTCACAAAGAGTGAGGTAGCATATGAAAATACTGATTTAACGGAACCAATTGTTGGTAAATCTTTGTTTGATGAAAATTTATTAACACCATCACTCTTCTCGAATTTACTGTTTAATACAATATTACTAGTTACTTGGCTTTTGTCGTTTCAGTAGTCTTCTTTTCTAAAATGGCGGCGCCGCAGGATATTACTTGTACGGAACTCACATCATAATTGAAAGACATTTTGTTAATTCCTACAATCACTGTTGGTACCAAAATACAGTGATTTATCTGAAATATAAACATGTTACGTATGTTGCAATGAATTTGCTAACGTTAATTCTCCCGTTCACAATTATATATTTAACTAACCTTGTATTTTTCTATTGACCGTAAAAAGGTGTCTAAATCAAATTTTGATAAAAACACTGTAGTAGTTCCATAACACATGTAACACAGGTTCGACATTAAACCCATTGCGTGGTACCATGGGGTAATATTAAAAACAGTCAACTTTGGATCGCAAACATTAGGCCTAAAAATTTAAAACATTATTTACGACGATTTTTATATATTATTAATATGTATCAATTTTATATTTTACGATTATGTTAGATAGCCACTCAATCGTTTGACCACCTGAAACCAAAGAACTTGGAGTCGTATTTAAATACTTCATAATTCCTTTACTATGTATATTTACTTAAATACAAGTAATATAAATACATAATAAAACACTCTAATTAGTTAATATACTTCGACGTACTTACAAACAACATGTTGCTACTATATTCAAATGGCTTATCATTACACCTTTGGGCAACCCAGTCGTACCAGAAGAATACATTATACATGCAATTTCGGATCCATCTACCTCAATTACGTCAAACTCCTCTAAATCTATATTCTTATTTATTAGAGAATCAGGAGAAGCCGTCGCTAGCGTTTTGTAAAACATTGCATCACTTGGTCCATCATCGTCAAAAAATATTATCTTTTTTATATAATCTAAAGATTTGTAAACTTCTTCATTAGTTACGTAGAATTGCTTTGTACAAAATAGATATTTCGGTTTCGATATGTTCAAAACATGTCTTAATTCATCTGAAAAATTAAATGTATTAAAATTTCGCTTACTAAAGTATCTACGTTAAGGCATGATGAGTTAATAATGAGTTCAACTATATTAAATGCTTTCTAATACCGGAATGAAGCTATAACCTTAAAGGGACGAACTAACCCTTTTATGGTTTCATCTACTTCATCTACAGTATGTGTACGTATAACTAACTAACATTTTACTTCGACGTATAGTAAATTTATAAAAATATATTGAAGCTATCAAATTGTAAGATACCATATTTTCTAATTCATCTAAGAAATTTTATTTTTGATGTCAATATACATTAATTTCTTTAACTTTTTCGATACATATTTCCATTTAATTAGATCAGTAGTTTAAATTAATACATCCACATTTTATAAGACTTTTTTTGCCCGTGTATTTAAATGTTTCATTTGATTGAATCAAATAGTTGTACTAAACTTCTAACGTTTATCGAATGATTGTTATCCAAACAAATTAAAAGTAAATAAAAAATCTTAATTACGACTATCAGAAAGTGTACCTTTAACGTATCCGATGTTAAATGGAGTCAGCACTGCACCAACGCAGGCTACTCCAATAACGATTGACCAGTTCTCAGATCTAGTCTCCGAGCATACCCCTACAACATCTCCTTTTTTCACACCCATCCGTGATAAAGAAATCGCTAAGTTCATTGCGGCTTGGGCTATATCGTTGTAAGTTAGATGCTCGTTGCTGGTTGCATTAATCTGTGGAAGAATTGGAGCTAATAATATTTAAATTATCTCCCTCGTTATTTCCTTAAAGTTGCTTTATTTAATCGTAGGTATTATTATATATTATCGTATTTAAAAGTAGGTACCCAAGGGTTGCGTAATGGCTTTACAGTGAGCGTTGGAGCTTTTCGTGAGGGCAGTAGCGGATCCAAAGGCAATGGGAATACATTTTTAATTTGTGAATATTAATAGATGAAAGATAGATATACAACATTATTATATTTAACTGTTATGTAATGAAGGGGTATTGGAATTTATGAAGGGGCGGTAGTCTGTAAAAGGTTGGGAACCTATGATTTTATTATTATCAGCCCATGCACGCCAACTGTGAACCTCCCCTAGATGCTCGAACACCCCTATGCTGCTCTCATTTAGCGGCTTTCCCAGTCCTTCAGCAGATTGTCGATGACCCTATCAGCTTGACCTTTACCGAGACACGGGTTTCAATTATTTACTAATGCTAACATATATACATATATCAATTTATGTATATTAAAAAATAACGTTCACTCCAAATTATGAGGAGAAAGTTTTTGATACAAAAATTTATGCTAATTGTATTAAAACAAGTTTTTATTAATATAAAACCACACACACACCCTAAAACATGTGTCTTTGTGCTGCAAAAGATGCAGTAGAGATTATACATCTGGCAACGTGCTTCTTTGTTGCTACCAATTACGGTAATCAAGTTTTTTTCTACTTCCATTCTTATTTTTTTTTTTAATGAATACGTTCGTTTTACAATGCTGTCGTTCTTGAATCACATAACGCATAAAAACCCAATTATCTATCTACTATTATGTCAACATTGGAAAACAAAACAAACATTTCATTCGTTCATATACTAATCGATCTATACAATTTAAAATCGCCCCAGACGGGAAAAACTGTGCAAAAATACAGTAACAAAGAACAGATTAAAAAGAAATAGATAAAAATCGTAGACTACTACAAATAACAAGTAAATTAAATCAATATTAAAACATAAAATATTACATACCAGTGCAATATTTTCACCATATTCCTTAAACTTCGCCACCAATAATCCACCAAAATTAAATTTTGCCGGTATAAAGTTATCAAGCGGTCCATACATGTAGTTCGGATTCCTCAACATTTTGCACGTAGATACACTATCCGAGTCAATCACTGAATGGTCACAATCTAGTAATGTTTCTTTATATTTTAAACATCAAAACTGTCATCAAAATCGTAACAACTAGTGAGAAGCTGGTCTTTTAACGACAACGTTTTATTTTTAAAAAACTCTAAAAAAAAAACTTACGTTAATGACATGACATACTGAAATGAAATTTATATTATTACTTTATATTGCAAGTACATTTCTTAAAGTAATATGTATGTTCGTAAAAACCATTAACCAGTTAAGGAAAAATTACATGGCCGATTATATACACGATGTAACATTGTCTCACGGTCTCTATTAGCCTCCATAAAAATAGTAATTGTAAAATCTCACGTACTTGTAATGAGATTTAATAACAAACAACAGTGTAATTAACGAATGTTGAAATATTATTTTGGTAAAAGATAGGCTTATTTTTAAATCTTATTATAACTTAATATATTACGCAGATATTTAGATGCTTGGAATTAAGTTGCTTTAACCCATTCTAGACTACTAGTACATCGTATGTAAATGTTTTTACCAGACTAAATGCTTTTAATCAGGTTTAATATGGTTTAGTTTGCTATTGTCCTTGGATAACGTAAATAAAATTCCGCGTTAATGTCAACTGCTACTGTGATTTGGTACCAGCGTATTTGCTCAGTTTACTCATACCCGAAAATCTTATAACAATTCATCTTGAAAGCGTTAAAAACAAAATTATTTATCTCGGATTCTTTATCGAAGAGCTCAGTATCCGAAACAGAGACGTCGTAGCCGTAAACATGATCATCAGCGATTCTTTGATTTAAATATCTCTTATATACTTGTATATTATTATATATTTTTTGAGTTAGTATATCTCTGAGTGGCACACATCTTTCGAATCTAGAGTCACCATAATACCAATTAACAATTAAAATTAAAATAACCAGGTTTTCTTACTGGTTTCGTATCTAACATGTTTTTGAAACAAAGATAAGTTTATTAATTGATAGCAGTAGTTTCAAGTTAACATAACTTCGACGATAATAATACATGGTTCGACTTGTATTCCTGTACGTAGTCAAATTATAAAGGCGCTATTAAATGATTCGTCATTACTTGTAATTATGTAGATACAAATAGTTATTTTTTTATAGAATGTAGAACCAATTATATATATATTTTAATTTTAGTTGGGCAAGCTGACCTTTGCAGTTTTATATGATGATAACGACATCAAGAAAATTATAACGAGAGTTTAAAATACAATGAATGTATTAACAAATATTAATATAATACACCGATGCTCTTGTGTCGGAAGCCAAGACCCACTATGGGTCGTTGCGCCAGAGAAGTAAGTATTATATTAACAACTAACTGTCCCTGCTAAATTCTTACCGCTTAACAGGCAACGAATGTTGTGTTACCTTTTCATTGAACATAATTTGTTAAGTTGTGAATCTATCTGGATGATTGACAAGCTTTCACTGTGCGTTTTAAGCGTCATTTTTAACCACGCACAACCACCCTGTGGAATCAGTTCTCGCCAGTGGTATTTCTGGATCGACACGGCTTAGGAGCCTTAAAAAATAGAGCCTAATCCTTCCTTAATGGTCGGAAACGCAGTTACGACTCCCTGAGTGTTCCGACTGGCTATGAGCGACGGTGATCACTTTCTATCGGGTGAACCGCACGCTCGTTTGCTTACTCTAACTGTAAAAAAACCTCATTGAATTATGTTTATAAAATCTTAAAATGAACGTTTTCGATTGCGCTATATCTTAAATTAAACATAGTGTACTTAATCCGATGGGAATTTTTCATTTTTCTGAGATAAAAAGTGATCAAAATTGAATCCATAGAAGAAAGTTTTAAATATTTTACATTTCATGATTTTCATGATTTCAGTAGTTTAGATTTCATTTTATTCAGTAGTTTTCACTTCTACATCCTCAAGAAAGTTTTATTTCACATAAAATTTTCATAATTGTGTTACAATTTTATTCTATGAAAATATGTAATAAAATGATCTCAGAATGTTGCAAGTAATGTTTTAATAATAATTTTAGTGATTACATAAGGTGTAAAGATATTGTAAGTTAGAGAAGAATAAAAATATGATGTATAGTTAAAATGAACGTATATTATAACTATTCCTTTCTAAGACATTGTAATTAACAATGGCAGTAATATATGCACAAGGTCTTCATTACCATTGTATTTTTTGCCTATTAAAGAAAAACCACGATAATTTTTGTGAATAAAGGAAGTAAACAAAATTTTAATAAACTAGTCATCCGCCTACTCGTGGTGTGGTAATTTTTTTGGTTTACCAATTTTCGAATTGATTTACTCAGAGAACAAAACAGTTCTAGGTAATTTATATTGGAACACCCCCTTAGAGATGGTATTTCAAGTATTTTTTTAGCAGATACCTACACGTACCACAGTTAACTTTTCAAATTTATCTAGAGAATAGAAATGTGTGTATGAGCAGCGGTTTAGACTGTGCGGTCATATTACTTATTTTTTTTTATTTCATTTTTTTTGTTTATTGGGAGCTTCCATACACTAATTTTTACATAAGGTGCACCTTATGGCAAATGGCATTATCTACCAGTCTAACTGTCACATATACAGATCAGTCAAATAATATTTAAAATCATTGAATCTGACCGAATTTGTCCCTATGTTAAATAGCACAAATTAACGATAACAATGATAAGTCGGCGACGCAGTGACGACTCCCCGAGTGTTGCGGCAGTGCAAGGGCGACGGTGACCATTTTCCATCAGGTGAACCGCAGGTTCGTTCGCCTAGTCTTTCTTAAAAAAAAAAGAATAACACATGAATAATGAAAGGTTCATATATAGTTTATAATAACACTTGTAACAAAATATTTCTAATTATAACTTTGAACTCAAACAGTGGAGCTATAGTCGGAAGTAACTTTATGACGAAATGCGAGCTTGCCGATGGAGATACATTGTTGTGCTACTTACTCAAATTACTTAAACTGACTATTCGATCTATACTTGCCTTACGATGTCCCATTTCATTTTCTTCGTTCAATGTTGACAAAATAAAAAAAAAACAACTTCTCCTCTTACTGTGGTATCACAAACGGAATTTATTACAGTCGATATTAACTGTTTTGAACGACAAATCAGTTAACTCGGATGGTAATAGGGTTTTTCAAACCTGCCCGACTAGCTACCACTCTCAATGCCAATCTGCCATCATAACAGCTTTGCTTAGTTCCGGCAGTCATACAAGTGAAAGCCAGATGTATTCTGAGCGAACACGCTTTACTATCTACAGCTTCATTGTCACTTAATAACAGGTGAAATCGGAGACAAGATAAAAAAACTCCATTCTTATATTCCATATTCAACATTAATTCATAGAGATTGTTTGAAGGCACACGTTATGCAAGAGACTCGGGCAATAGTCATGAAATCTTCTGGCTACATGGGGACCAAAAGAGTTACGCCACCATAGCTTTTTTAAATTAATAATACCTAAAAGTTTCAGGTTTCTCTTTAAATTTTTCTCCAATGCCTAACTTTTTTACTACTAAGGAATATTTAAAACTTCGCTCTCAAAAGGAGAAACAGGGTTTGTTTTATTTAAGCCATTCTCTTAACGATGGACTCGAAAAAGGCACACTTAAAGTGGGATATGAACCATAAACATTACCATGCCCAGACAAGCGAGCGAATCACGGCTAGTCCGTTTATGAGACACAAGATCCAAATATGTAAACAATTGAATTAAAATATTTGGCTTTTCATTCATACATTTTTATAATTAATTTTCATATTTTTCACTTAATGTATTTAAAAAACTTCTGTTAGCTTACATAGGTATATGCCTAATTTGGTACGATTTATTAAATAACGTTGTGTTCTCTCTTATATTGTAACATTTATTACAATGATACTTTATTAACAACAGATTATCTTATGACAATAAAGTACTGACAACAACAAAGCGTAAATATAACTTAATATTTAATTGTGATGAATAATTTCAAGGTCTACCATATTATTTGCCATTTTCCTTTTCCTTAAGCATCTCCTGGAGATATTTCCGCTGGATTTTTCCACTTACAGTTTTCTTTATTTCGTTTAAGAACCGCACACCGCCACGTAAATGCTTTGGATTTGATAGCTGCAAACATTTACATAATGATATTTGAATAAATAGAAGTAAATTCTTAATTGATCCTACACTGTTATGCCTTGTAAGCGCCATAAGTCACGGTGAAACGTGTTTGTCGAAATTAAAATAGAATAGTCTTTATTATTGTATTTATTTATAACAAAAACAAAATTAAATACACATGAAACAAAATAAAAGAAAGTAACTGTTACAAATAGAGCGAAGTAAAAGAATACGTTAGCAGTACAAAAGTCGGTCTGACTGATGAAAGCAGTCTCTTCCAGACAACCTTAAGATTACTTCTGGCTAATACATATACGACTTTTGGAACACAGTAATACTGTTATGGCGGCAAATTCCGTACTATAGATCATAGGAAAGCGTTAAATTATAACATATACGGCCTTATTTTCACATCACGCGATATCGATATTATAGCTTATGGCCCATAAAAATCGACCGATAAAAGATGACATTTATTATAGAAATGCTTAAACATAATAGATTTACATGAAAAGCTTATCAACGAATCCTATTTATCGAAAGAAGCCCTATAAAAGGTGTCAAGTATCACATCCTACGCAATGTTAGCGATACTCAACCCTTTGTTTCATGTATGAAAGAAGGATTTGGGATGAGGTATGAAAAGGAAGACGAAATGAAAGCGAGAAAAATTAGTATGAGTATGGAAGAAGAAGAAGGAAAGCGTGAACAATAAATAAGAAACTAAAAGAACTGTTATGTATAGGCCCTAACATATAGCAACAGGGGTGAAAATAAAAAAATAAAATAAAAAAAATCCCTTTGTTTCACAGGATGACAAAAAATCTAATAGTAATGGAGTCCCAAGTCAGGAGTAAAAAAAATTACGTATTGGTTTCTTAAGTTTTCGCTGTTTGTACAAATTGAATTAAACGTAAAAGTATTATTTAGTATCCATTTATCCAGCGCGCTCATAGTTGTCCTAATTCGCGTGAAGTTGAAAATAATTGAAAATAAAGCAACACTTATTGGGCCAAAAAACCCGATAGGCAACATGTTGTGTACGATTAAGGATCGAAAACATATGCCCTTCCTCGATATATACCATCAGATAACTCCTGTTCTTCTGAATTAGTGCTACCGACCTGAAGATTATCCGAACACCCATCACGTATCTCTATCCTACTACTGCACACAATCGACTTCACCAACAGGATATACACAAGCGTGCCTGCAAGGCAAGCCACAACGTGATTTTTCAACTTTTTTATGTTTACAGTCGTGTTTAGGAATTGTAACATCTATGATTTATTAATTTAAGTGCACTATATTGCCTAAATGATACGTCGGGCTTTAGGGCTTGTGTGGAGAGTACCGCCATTGAGTATTCTGTATAAACTTCTTTACAACGCAAACTTCTTTATATGTCTTTACTATATCCGAATTACCTAGAATAAATCTCTAACTTTTACCCACTTTTAATTAGAAGGATATTTCGTACAAACACTTTTAATCGTTTTATAATTGCCTGCGTCAGCTCACAACGTTCATCATTATCAGACTGTGTCAGTCCACGGCTGGACATACATTTACTTCCAAACATTATTATAATCAGACTATAATATTAACTTTGCACAATTATGTTAAAGTTATTTGAAGAAAGATTGATTACGTCGTTTGCTGGCATAAAATGTGTTTTACTAATTATAAATAAAGCATTAATTCATCGGTGTCGATAATTCGCGCCATAATGAAATAAATTAGTTTTTTCAGTGTCATTATTTTTAATTATTTATGTCGAAATGTTGTTTACATATTCAAATGTAAGAAATCGGAAGCAATTCTTTCTTATATTTTTTTCTAATGAAAGTTCTAATAGGTCAATACTAACCCTTTCGGCCACGTATCGTTGCAACTCGGCCTCCGTAACACTGACACCCGGCACGGGGACTACAAAGGCGAGCGGCAGCTGGCCTGCTACCGCGTCTGCCATCCCCACTACCGCCACATCGCGCACACCAGGATGTTTTAAAAGTACAGCTTCTATCTCCGCTGGGGGTACCTGAAAACGTTTTTTTACAATAACTCTTCAATTTATCGCTATGAATATCATTAGAATGCCACAATTAACTTTTAGATACAGGACTCTCCCAAATAATGCCACTTAAAGAGATCTTCTCCTATACGTAAACAGTTGCTGCCTGAGGTGATGAAAATATAACGTAAAACACACATACTAAAAGAAAAAACTGTACATCTACACCCAAAATGTATACTGTTTATATCAATAATTTTATGATATTGGTATGCCTAAATGTTTCTTTGTCAGTTTCCTCAGTAGAAGGCACGTCATTAACTAAACTTAATCATATATTATATCATCACCAGAGTACAATTCTTGTTTACCTTGTGAAATAAAGGTTACTAATTCCATTCCAAGAAGATGTAAGTTTGGGTATCTGTAGAGATATATTCCATTCCTTTCGATTAGCTACCACCCTTACATCGCCATAAAAGCAATTTTACGCAATACATATATGCACCGATAATAATATTGTTCTTCCGGTAGACATACATACAAAAGTCAGAGTATTCGGTGCTATAACACTTTTTTGTCAGCTTCATTGTCACATTTTTTTAACGGTTATGGGCTAACATTTGAACTCGATTTCGCCTGATGTTAAGTGACAATGAGGCCATAGATGGTGAAGCGTGTTCGTTTAGAATACATCTGGCACTCACATGTATAACTGCCAGAACACACCAGTGCTGTAATGAAGGTAGATTGATTGGGTGGTAATTAACTGGGCGGGTTTGAAAAACTCTACCACCATCCAGACTGTACTTCTGTGGCTCGAGATTGAACCCGGAAACTCCGCGTTACAAGGCAAGCGGGTACTGCGCCACGGAGGACCTCGAACTTACCATATCGCGAAAATCAAATCATGATTGATGCTAATAGGCAAACGCCCATTAACATAAAAACAATTATCTTTCTTGACTTCACATTGATCTAACTTGATACGTGTTCAAACAAAAATCCTCACCTGATATCCCTTGTATTTGATTAATTCTTTTAGGCGATCCACAATGTACAAATAACCTTCTTTGTCATAGTATCCTAGATCACCAGTTAAAAGGAAGCCTTTGTCATCTATATCATTTTGATAATCTCCTACGTATCCTTTAAAAATCAACGTGCTTTTAACACATACTTCACCATGTTCGTATGGACCCAGTGGCTCCCTCGTCACTGTATCTACAATCTAAAAATCATTTTTACGTATGTCAAAAATTGCAATTGAGTGCAGAATTAAAAATGATAAGTTTCCACGGTAACTGTATAGTGGAGAATCCTGATATAAATTTCACGAAATGTGTAGAATTTCTACATACATGTCATTGGTATATTTTTTTTATAACCTCGAAAAACAGACTGAAATAGACTTATATTATACACACGTCGAACGCACTTAACCGATTTAATCGCTTAAAAATGGGAAACATAATTTAACCTATAATATTAATTTACACTTCTGATTTATTTCGATTAAGGGAATTTAACGTAAATTATTAGTGCTATTTTACTTGTAATTAATTATAAAGGGTCCTACTGTTTTTTGTGTAAAGTAATTTATAAACTAATTCAGAATCGATACGATTTTTCTTAGTATGGCTACATTGACATTTTGATTTTTAATCTACGATAGGGAAAAAACTTTTTACTCGGTTCATATATATGAATATTCATTCATTGTTACCAAGTGTTATGGCCCATTTCTCACAAACGACCTTAGTAGTGGAAAAAAAGGAAAGAGTGCTTATAACCTATAACTTCTTATTGAAATTTGATCAACTTTTCTTTTTCTAGGAAATAAGGAATATCTACTTTACAAATTAAAAAATTGGTCACCGGACATAATTACTGTTTAGTTTGCCATTTTTAATTTTTTATTTCTGGAACGTTCTAGACGTACCTTTATAACTGTATCAGCAACAGCTTTTCCAACACTAGCCGGGTTACATTTTTTATTTTTTAAATATGTGTCTAAGGTCACTGTAAACGTTGTTTCAGTTAATCCATAACCTTGAATTATTGCTTCAAGATTTTTAAACCTAGAATTGTATATTTATAGTGAAAATATTTATACGTAAAAGTATTTAGGTAAATTCATGGTTACGAGTACAACAGTTCTTGTATGTTAATACAAAAATAAAATCAAAATGAATAAATACTAACATCAAAAATGTTAGGTTTCTTATAGTTAATGTCTTAAAATCTGACTCTTATGTAATTCACTATTAGACAATGATCATTGCCTCATTTAACCAATGTCAAATCTCTTTAAAGGAGTAATGTTAGAAATCTTCCGACTGCAGCAATGGTTTGGTGGCAGTCCCAAATGGCACAGCCGATCGATTTTTCTCCTTATTTTGTATGAAAGAAGACAGTTGTGATTGTTCTCGACTTGAACTCAAAATAATAATGCAATAGACTTATTATTTTAAAAACGTAAATTTAAATTACTTCTCTCTCACGGCATCGATGATCTTTGGCGCAAGCACAGCGGATGCACTTAATATCGTCACAACAGAGCTGACGTCATATTGCACAGATGTTTTAATTAGAGACATTATCAATGATGGCACTAATACAAGGTGATTGGCCTGAAATATAAATGTTAGATAATTAATACACTATGCAGCCATAACAGCACTGCTGTGTGCCGGCAGTCAATGTTAGAGCCAGATGTATTCTGGGCGTACACGCTTTAACATCTATTGACAATTTGTCACTGAACATCAGGCGAAATCAAGGCCAAGTGTTAGCCTATAACCGATACAAAAATTGTAATATGTGAATATTTTAAAAGGTAAAAAGATGATGACTGTCTTCGTGATGCAGTGTTTTATCGCTTGTCTCGTAACACGGACGTCCCAGTTTCGATTCCAGAGTAGTGGATGATGGCCTAACGTAGAACCCAATCGACATAATTGTCCAATGAGCAATATTCGAATGATGTTAACGTTATTAGTATTTTTGTTGATTTATACAGCTTCATCGGACTCAGCGCTCCAAGATCCGGAAACCGAGACTTAATTATTTTAAACAAAGCAATCAGACCGGCTGGATGAAATTGATCTTAGAGGACGTGCTGTTTAACGTCCTGCCGAAGTGAGGTGATTGACCAATGAAACTATCAAAAATTTCTTTTTAACTATACGCTATATATATATAAATATATATACACGTTACCAACAAAAACCGCTTCGTCACCTAACACCAGGTGAGATTGTGGTTAAGAACAAACCTATTTAAGAAACAAAACACTCAAAATATACTTCGCGTATTGCACAATGCTTAAACTGGGATACAAAGTTGTTGCTTCGACTACATATTTTTAACATCACTTTACCGGTTATATAATATATTATTATTAAAAGAGGAATGGAAGAATAGTTATAAAGCTACTATTCGCATTGTTTATATCTTTTATCTTTACGAATTTTAACAGGAAATAATGCAATTTTTATTTAGTTTTATTATAAAAATTCCTCACTCACTACATTTCTTAATTTAGACGTAAAGAAATTAGACACTACAAAATTTTAAGATTACGTAATGTATTACAAATGTATTGAGCTTTTGTAAATAGCAATAAATGATAAACAGTGAATCACCTTGTACTTTTCTATGGACCTTAAATATAAATCCATCTCGAACTTTGATATATATACAATTTCGCTTCCATAATTTAGATAGAGGAGGCCGTTTATCAATCCGTAGACATGATACCATGGCGTAACGTTTAGCGCTCTTTGTTTGGGACAGACCATTCCAGATCTGCAAAATCAAGGTCGTAAATTTTTACCTATAGCATTGACTTTGAGAATATATGGTTAAATTATTGTAAAATTTATTTCGTCTTTAGTTTTTAAAACTTTGCAGAAAACAATTTTGAAATGAAAAGAAACCGATATTAACTTGATTACACAAAGATGTAGAATAAATTTTATTCTATTATTTGATTGCCGTAAAACTTTAGAATGCGTGTGTTAAAAAAATATTTTAATAAATATGTAGACTCGATTTTCTTCATATAAAAGCCTGTTGATGTAAGCACACTATTACTTGGTGGTTGAAATATGCGTTGAGATGTTAGTAAGGGAAATTGATACTATTTTTTTAGTCTCCAGAAAGGGATATCTTAATTAATGGGAAAGTATCTTTGTCAACATTAAAAATCTGTGAATATCCACGTAATTTATCTCGTAAATAGACGAAAGCATCTAATAGTCCAAATATTTAAAAATATAAAAGTCATCGTCTATCAGCTAGATTACATTAATGAAAAAAATATCAGAACCTTAGACACTCACGAGCAAAACACAGTAACTACGTTAAAATGAGTTAGCAGTACGCCTTTCGGAAGTCCCGTCGTACCAGAAGAGTAGAGCAGGAAAACTGTATCGGACTGTCCGTTAACTTCTACTGCTTCAAATTCTTCAAATCTAACATTGTTTGTTATAAAAGAATTTTGCGTTACTGTCGCCAAATCTTTATAGAGTAGTAAATCACCAATTTCCTGATCACCATACAGAATAATTCTTTCAATGCAATCAAGCGTCTTAAAGACTTCCTTGTGGGCTTCATAAGCACGCATTGAACAAAAAAGATATTTCGGTTTTGAAATATTCATGACATGCCTTAGCTCGTCTGTGGACAAAGAATACATTTATCACAACATTAACGGATTTAAACTATAAATTACACGTACAATATACAAAAGATATATTTTAAAATACCCTATTTCTTTTAATTAAAGACAAAATATTTTGGTTTTACTTTTTTTCTTTGTCTAATTACAAAAGTGTAATTTTACTAGTGATACTTCATAGACAGTTTGTAAAAATGTAATACAATATTATATAACAAAAAGAAAACTCCTAAAGAGAAAATTATGAAAAATCATAGGTATTACTTTTTCATTTAACTATTCAAATTATAAATTTTTTCCAATATATTTCAACACAATTGCGTACGTCATTTTACTTCAAAAACCAGTCTCATTTAAACTAAAACAAAATGATATTTGCGATAAAAGTAGTTTTAAATTCAAGACTTTATTCAATTTGGTCTCCACAGGCGCTTCTGAATTGTCAAAATGATTCTAACACCAGTGTCAAAAAGTAAATTCTCCTGAGAAGAACCAGGCAAGAAAGTCCGGAGCATTCTTATATATTGTAGATTTAATCTTTTTCTTTTGTTAAATTAAAGCGAATCATATCTCCATTGGTTTTTGTCATTAAAAAGTCTTCAACAGAGATCTTTAGGTATTTTATTACAAAAGCGTGAGCACAACCCTCCAAATGGGTTATTCACTCGACCCAGGCGAGAAAAAGGAATACATAATTCCTGTCTATTCCGAGTGTTAATATTATGGATATAATATTTCAGTACACTATTTTAATTTGGCAGCCATATATGTCAGACAATTACAGTTTACTTTGCTATTGATTTTTCATTTAATTTATACAATTTATACACAAAAAATAAATATCTCTGAAATGAGTATCAAAAATTAAATAATTCACAAATACCTTTAACATATCCAATGCTTAAAGGCGTCATAATACCACCTGTACAGGTAATACCAATAACGGTGGGCCATATTTCTTGCATGTTCTCTGCACAAATTCCGACAACATCTCCTTTCTTTAAACCAATATTCACAAGAGAAACTGCAATATTCATTGATTTTTGAAGAATTTCATTGTAAGTAACTTTTTCATCAGTAACGGCATTGGTCTGTTAAAATGTAACATAGAGCAATTAAAGATCATACTTCAGTTTATAAGTTACTAATTAATAATAATAACTAAGATCAAGGTGTTCGCAAGAAAACTCATTTCACGCCGAATCTAAAATAAGCATTATTTAATCGACAAAGCGGTGAAAGGAAGAAGACGTTATGGCTTGAGACGTTATTCCTGCCTTTATGGATATTTATAACAAGCATCAGATGAATAGTATTATACTATTTGTTCTAAAACCCTTCAAAATCTCATTTAAAATCGGCGCCTAAATGCTTTCCTAATAACTCAGAGATCACTGTTTAATTTCTGAGGTCAACTAATTGGTGAGAATTGATGATAATAGAGTTATCGTAGTAGGCTGTCTACCTCGAGAGCAATCTAGCCTTATACCTACTTAACATCATGACATATTTTGACCATCGTTGTTAATTTTTTTAATGATAATGACCTGACACTTGTCTTCGATTTCGCCTGTTGAGGCCGTAGATAGTTAAGAGTGTTTTTCCATAATACTTCTGACTCTTACATTTATTTATTAATTTTCACCAAAGTAAAATAATATGAAAAAAAAATGTTAAAGTTATGGTATGACTACCGGTTCAGCAATACTGTAATGGTGGCAGATTGATGTTGAGAGTGGTGGCTGACCAGACTGGTTAGAACAACCCTACAACCATCCAGACTTCACTACTCCTGTAGCTCGGGTATTGAACCCTGAACTTCTGCGTTAATGCATGGACCACTACACTACGGAGGAAGTCAAAATTATAATTGCAAACGATCAACAAAACACGATATCGATGGCTAAATAATTTTACTTGCTTCAGCGCTCTTTCAATTAAATCGCGCACAGTACTCCTTTGCGGCAGATATATGGGCTGCTTTTACACGCATCTAGATAATGTCCGAGTAAAACGTGCCTCCAGTGAACCAAAGAATTAACCACCGATAATCTATTCAAACTAATTAAAAGTTTACAAGAATATTCCTATTCTAATAATAACATTAAATTACTCGCCATTGCCAAATTATCACCATATTTCTTCAGGTTGTAGACTAAGTGCTCTCCCAAATTTAATTTAACCGGTACATAATTTGACTCCGTACTGTACAAATACTTCGAGTTTCTCTGCATTTTGCGTCAACACAATGATTAAGCCGTTCTTAAAATAATTTCCTTGTTATATACACTGCCGTTATATGCGGCGTTTTTATTCTATCTCTATTTCTATTTTAAACTTATACATAATGTAACAAAGGGTGATTAAGTTAGAAACTTTGTATTTTTTTTTATTGAATTTCACACAAAAAAGAATGTTTTTGTTAATTATTGTTATCAGCAACAAATTAATGTTCTATTTTTTTTTAGAAATATTGCCTATGTAAAGACAAAGTTTTAACTAGTTTTTTTTAAAGTTTGCATGTAGTTATCTGTCAAAAAAGATTAATTTATTATATTACGAGTATGTTAATCACGGTGTCCAGAATGAGGGCCCGGGAAAATTATTGTCTTAAGAAAAATATTAACAACTGTAAATGTCCGACAATAATAGCTTTTCAAAATTTAGCACTTACCCTATGGTAACATTGATATAATTTTTTACCTTAAACTCTAAGGTAAATATTATAATGATGTTCTCAACGATCATGACCTTGAATGTTAAAATAAAATAAATTTTATGATATAATGGGAATTCTCAACGTATGACAATTAAAGGAAACTATATTATAACATATAACTTTTTATAACAAAATACGTCAATTTTTGCGAACAATTGCATTAATTTACGTTTTTTTTGGAGTTCTCCCATAATTATGAACAAGTGATGTGACAACATAGCTTATTCATTAAAAGTCGATTAAATAAAATTAAACGTAATCGTAAACTTGAAAATATTATTATTCGGTTTTTCTACTAATGCCCGAAGGATAGTCTGAAACAAGTAAACCTTACGTACACGATACGTGGGATGTAGATGAACTTAAAAAAAAAGGCAAGCGCTTTTTCAAAACTGTAAATATCAAAGGAGAAACCTGCGAAAAATTATAAACTTTTATTCGGAAGATTCATAGACGAACCTTCCATTTCGCTTACAAGCCGTCTATGTTATCTAAGTGGTTACAGTGAAACCGAATAGCTTCATAATCTATATAAACTTTTGTATTAAGTTTGCGGGATAAGTTTATTTTCCAAATTTAAATTATTTACTGTTTAAAAACACTTAATTACATTACACAAAAAAAATAACGAAAAATGTTTCGGCGGATATAACTAGCGATATCAATATTAATATGTAATATAATGTAACATGTAAATTACCTCAAAAATAAGATAATCAAAAGTTTGTACTAATCAGATAGTTTTACACCAATGTATCAAATAGTTAATTCATATAATAATAAAATTTTGTTCAGTCTCTCTATGCAGCCAAGGGTCCGATGATATATTCATAGATGGAGAATGAAAGAGAGTGGCATCTTTTTGATTCCAGTTTATTTAAACTCGATCATCGGTGTCTTCATTGATATTAAGCATTTCCCGAAGACGAGTCCGTAAAAGAATCCCGCTCTTTGTTTTTGTTATTTCATGAACGAACTTTACCTCACTGCGTAAATATTTTGGATTCGATAGCTGTAACAATTTATGCATAATTTTAATAATTAATATAACAATTTATCACAATAATACTGTCTACTTAAATTGGGCCGGCAGTATTGTCGACACGTAGTTGTCGTAAGTATATTTCGTTTACAATTTTCTTAAAGTATCTATATATACCTAGTCCCGCCATAAGTTCTGTTAAAAATCTTAATTATTTTTTATGAAGTAATGAAATATTACTAAAATTTATATCTACATATTTATTAAAGTCACAGCAAAAATAAAAAAAATATTCTATACGAAATGGCCACATTTGACTTTTACACAGACCTTTAATATGTCTGGCCACGAATCTATGGATTTACGCACTCTTTCCAAGGAAAATTTCGCCACTGTTTGCTCTTACAAATTTTTAAGACTCAATGTTGCCGTGTTGTTTAGAGCAGGCCATGTCCTCTAAAATTGACTATAATGTGAAGTCTAAAGGGTTGAAGTCTGGGCTAGATTAGGGCCAATCTTGAGCTCTTACAAAGTCGGGAACGTTGGTTTCAAGCCAGGATTGGATAGTTCGTGCCTTGTGACCAGGTACAGAGTCCTGCTGGAAAGTCCACGGTATATTTTTAAAAAATGTATTGCTTAGAGGTTTTACAACAAGATACAAGACTATATCTGGATACACTTTGGCTGAAGTTTCACTCCTTTTTAAAAAATGTAGTTTTGTGACTCCTTAACAACACACGCGCCACCAAACCTTCACTGACGCGGGATGACGACCACGTTGTACCTTTGCGATCACTTGAGCAACTTCTTTAGAACTGTGCGTACACTTCATAATTTTGCTTATTCTAGTGTTCTTCAATCTTGAATATTTTTTTGTCGGTAAGATATTTCTGTACCTTTTACCTACGTGTCGCGCCAGAAAGCGTTTTGATCGATCGACTCTCTTTAATTGTAAAGAATGATTTTGGACATGTCCTGTATATTGACGATAAGCACCGAGCTTCAAGTGTTGTTTTACGAGTATACTAAGCGACGGCGTCCTATCTGAAATCTTCATTTCTCGCGCTAAGATTTAGTGTTTACTTATGGAGTTTCGACGAATCATGGCTATAACAGCGTTAACAGCCGTTGTAGTTGTAACAAAACCCGGCCACCCCAATCTTTTCTGGTCTTAGACGGAGGAAGTGTTGTTGTATCTGTTGATAGTATGTTATACGAACATACGGCTGATAGCAAACTTTTGAAGTGCCTGGGATATGACCGACGGCTCCTTACCCACTTTGTGAAAGCGATCACTGCAAACCTATTTTGTTTAACACCCATTCCATATTGTAATTTGGTAATGAACACGAAAAAATATGTGATATGGCGCGAAATCGATAGAAATTTTAAAATAATAAACGTGTTCCAAATTTAAAACAATTAAAAAGATGAAAAAGGAATAGATTTTATGTAATTATATTTCTGGCCAGACTAATGTTTACGAGGGAAAAGGGTGGACGTTCATGGATAATATTATTTTGTAATATTTTCTGTATTACGAATTTATATTTTCCTATGATCCTATAAGCGTGATGCATTGTATCTCGTTAGATTTTATCACAAAAATCCAATCTAAATTTAAGCGGTTACAGTATCTCGATCCTTATATATGGGACGACACATTTCATTTTGTGCTTTAGCTGCTACCGTGAGATTTCAGCCGCTTGCCCTGAAATGCAAATGTCCCTAGTTGGATTTGGCTATTCATCAAAGTAGTAAAGTTTAAATAATAGTAGTGTGTTTCAAATCCGCCTTGCTAGCTCATATTGTTAATCTGGACCTATAAAAGCATTGTTATATCTATATAACTAGCGGGAGCTAGTTACAACATTAGCATAATCATCATTTTTGGCTTTATTGTAATTAAACATCGTATGAAATTGAGATCAAGTTGTTATCGTACCATTGTCGATAAAAAAAATCGTTGGTCGATCTATCTATATCGATGGAATTACATTACTAAACCTTTCATTCACAAATTCCTATAGCTCCATCTCTATGAGGCTAACGCTTGGTTGGGTCACCGTGAAAGCGAAAAGCAATTCGCTCATAGTTGCGTCAGGCAGATTATTACACCGTGTTCGAGTACTCCGTGGTGTTGCAGAAGCAATGTTTCTGCCTCCGCCGGAAGTGCCTAAAACTTAAGAAAACTTATCAATAAACTGTACCTTATAACTGTAATTGTATCCAGTAACTAAGACTTGCGACTGACTAAAAATAAATGGCCTGTTGATCGAGAATTTGAATTTACGATATCTCAAACAACTCACATACTAGCACATTACACCATAATAAACGTTTCAGAGTTGACGATTTTATTAGTTCCGTTAATTATATTGCTTAGTGCTTAAAAGATAGGCACTCGTATTTAGTACTTAGTACATAAAATTTACCTAATAGTAATTTATAGCAGTAGTTAACATTGGATCATTATAGCGTAATAACTCAAATATGTGTAGCATTTAACAACTTTGTAATTAACGTAAATTATCTCACCTGATATCCTTTGTACAATAACAATGTACAAATAATTTTCTCCATCATAGTAACCAATATCACCAGTTCTTAAGAAACCTTCCTTGTCCAAAACAATATTCTTATCATGTCGCAAATAGCCATTCATTACCATTAGATCTTAAAGACACAATTCTCCGTGTTGGTATGGTCCTAATAGCACTCGAGCTGCTACATCCGAAGTCTAGGAGTAATTTAAAAGCATTTAAAAAAAATAAAAATGATGATCATAAGAAGTAATAAAAGAAGTGCGAGTCAAAATGAATGTTAAAAAAAAACAGTTAAAAATTTCCGGTTATTTTGCAATATTTTTCGAGATTAAAACATTAATTATTGCATTTTTATTATAAAAGACCTTAAATATGACATGGCATGAAATAAAAAATAAAATTACTGCTAATTATCATTGGATTCTTATTGTAAGTGACCATTTATTTATTAATTTTAATAATTACGTTTTCGTATCATTACCATACTGATTTACGTTTTATCTATGTAACTTATCTGGTTTTCTCAAGATTTACGGAAATAATTATGTATTCTCAATATCATTTTCCAACAAAACAATAGGGTTTATATTTACAGTTTTAATTTAAACTTATTACGAATTACGGTTAGAATTCAAGAAAGTTCGATCAAGATAGCTTGGGTGAATGAAAATATTGCAAGGAAACTAACATGTTCTAAAAACAACATCTTTCCATAGAGTAGATCGACGCTTAACAGCAACTAACTTAATTCTTGACTGCCTCCGTGACGCAGTTGTTTACCCTCTTGCTTTATAACGCGGATATCCAAGGCTTGATTCCCAGGCCATAGGAGTAATGGAGTCTGAACGGTGGAAAGGTTTTTCGAACCCGCTTCACTGGCTACCCCTCTTACAGACAATCTGCCGCCATACCAGCATTGCTATGATCCGGCAGTCATACATATATGCGAGAGGCAGATGTATTCTAGGCGAACACGTTTCACCATCTACGGCGTTATTGTTACATAACATCAAGTGAAGTGTTAGCCCATAACTGATAAAAAAAAAACTTTTACTAAGCACGTCATTGCGTTTATTGACTCGATACGTGAAATGAGTCGAGGAAATGAAGTAGTTCTAATAACCACCAACTTTCTAATTAGTGTTTAAATGATTAATTCAAAATGAAAATGGTGACTGGTTCAATTTTTTTTTGTCTTTTTAAAAAGCGACATGAATGGTAATCATCAATTCACAGATTCACTTTAGTAAAATTTAATAAATAATGTAAATAATGTAAAAGTTGTTCATTTTTTACATTATTGTGGGCACATTTGTATGTTTTTTTTAACAAGAAGCTAAAAGTTGACGTTATCGTATACCCTGTTTATCTTGTTTCCATCAGGAAGTATCATACATTCTTACGATGTTAAATTTTTAAACACTTCTCTTCAAAAATTGTTTTTTCGCATAAGTAACAGTGTTCCACCGGAGGTGCGATATTTCCCATAAGACATGTTATTTTTATAGATAACTAGCTATCTATGCCAACTACGTACCGCCTAACAGTCGTGTTATCTTACTGAACTTAATTTGTAAATGATATTACGATCACAAAACCGAAAATTGAAAGTTTTTTGATAGTACCACGTAGTGAGCATTTGTTAAACTAAATACAGTATACTTAACCTTTTGCACTCAAGGCCTCTTTCGCTTGCGCGAACCAGCAACTCGGGATGACTTCGGCCAAATTTGGCAAACACTTCAAGTACTTAAAAAGCATTTATAAGCGAAAAAAAGGTATATAAATAATAACTAAATTCAGATAAGATATAGCTACAATGTAAGCAGACCCTGGTCCACTAAAATACTTTCCAGAAAATTATGTTATCGTACATTGTAAATAAGAAGATCCAGTTACAAAGGCCATAGCGTCGTAGCAGCGTAGTTCGATTTAAAGTTTTAAAACACTCGGGCGCTGCAGCGGCGACGCTCGAGTTGCCACTTCGAATAGGCCGGGCGCGATATCGGCGCTATTTGTGTGCAAAGGGTTAATACTATAAAAATATTCTATTTTCTTAATAAAAAGTAACTCTATATCTATAAAGAAAGTTTTGTTTATATTTTACTACTTTTGAGACAGTTCACTTCCCAAAACTTTTTACTTAAAATTAAAAAAAAGTTAGTTGTACAGATTCGGCTTTGTTACAATTTTATTATTTGTATAGATTACTCACCTTTGCAAGACCATTTTCACACTTCTTAAACCACTTGATTAGTAACTTGCCCAGATTTAATTTCGCAAGTACATAGTTTGGGTACGGGCCATATATTTCGGGGTTTTCAACATCTTACTTCCGTTTTATCGTCAGTCCAACGTCACATTAAGATTGAGAAGATAATTGTCGTAGTTTTATAATTATGAAAATAAAAAAAATAAATTTATTATAATATATATATATATAATCATTAT